>BRYE01000001.1:8657500-8660000 GCA_030159115.1 Actinidia arguta var. hypoleuca
GTGTCCAACTTTAATTGGAGTGAGTCTTATTTGGACAAGTGGTGCACTTTGATTGGCTTAAAACTTGTCATTCAAAGACTGTATCATTCTGACATGTGGCGGCATTTTATTTGCTTTGTCTTGTAGACTTTGACACATGAAAAAGTTTTATTAGTTAGAATTTGTGACTTTATAAAACACTTGGCAATTTTTGATTGGCCAAAATTTTGCGTGTCTACAAATAGCACTCTTATTCATCTAACATTTCAATTCAAACTGACTAATAAATCAAGCACTGATCGTGGCCAAATCAGATTGTTACCTTATCTCCAAAATTTGTTGACATTTATTCAATGCTTCTAATTATATACACATAAGAATACATCATGTTATAAAAATATGAGCCAAGCAGAGTTCTTCGATTGATCATCGAGCTACATTTAGCAAACCCTAGACAAGTTATGCCAAGACATACACATCCAAAACTTGTTCATCTTTCCTTGCATACAACAATTCCTTCGTTTTAAAAATAAGCATGCCTCCCTGTATAGAAACAAAAATAGAAGTAGCTAGGTTAGTTAGTGTTATAATATATTTTATATATAGTTAGAATATAATCAGAATATATTTTCATATGGAATATATTCTGAATATCTTCCTAATTGATACGCTTCTTTACTTACTTTATTGTTGTTTTCTTATATAAACTATTCATTTTAGGTCTTCCTCTGAAGACCTGAGTATTCTTTATTAATAATTCAATACAATATACAGAAATTCCCCCTCTTTCTCTCTCTCTCTATAATTTCTTCTAACATGGTATCAGAGCCATGTCTTGTGGCCTAAACCTTCTGCTAACCTCCAGCAACGTTCCGACACCCATCGGCGAAAAATAACCCGCCGATGAGTGCCAACCATGCAACGATTCCTTCAAGCCAGAATATTGTGGAAATACATCATAGGTAAATACAGCCTCAACACTCTGTAACCTATCAATAGCTCGAATCCAGTCGAACCCAACCAAACCAGCCACTATCGGGTCTCGTCAAAATTTTCTCCAAATCGTCTTTTGATAGCACCACCGTGTTTGTATTAACGAGACGATTCCAAAACATCAAAAATAGTCGTCAAACCACCCTACACGCCCACGCGCCCCACGTGCCATCAGCAGCACATCAGCGCCTCATCAGCACCGCATTTCAAATCGCTTTCGAGACCTTATATCCAAACACAAGTTTACCACCTTCACTTTGAGGGATGCTAGATTATATTTTATATATAGTTAGAATATATTCTGAATATCTTTCTAATTGATACGTTGCTTTATTTACTTTATTATTATTTCCTTATGTAAACTATTTATTTTAGGTCTTCCTTTATATAAAGAGGACCTGAGTATTTTTTATTAATACAGAAATTCCCTCTCTTTCTACAATTTCTTCTAATAGTCAGTTTGCGCAATCCAAGCCAAACAACACATACGATGATACGACTAGAGTTCATTAATTAAGAGCTCTATTCTTACAGAACATTCATATTAATTTATGATCAGAATCATGTGGCAAACGGAATTTTTACTTTGAAGTGATACAATAAGGACTTGCCATGTCATTATGTATTGAGTTTCGGTAAATCTTTCTATTTGTGTAGCGTTTATTTAGGAGGGGAGGCTGGATCAAACTTATTGCAAGACACCGTTCTTATCATCTAGAGTTCCTTAAAATGGTATAATTCGCTAAAGATTTTTTTAAGGACTCAAATCTCATGAACACTTTAGCCTTACCAATCAAATTCGTAGAAAAAAAAATTAGCACAAGAAGAATGCAAAATATCATATCTCAACCAGATAACTAATGGCAGAAACATGAAGAGAAGATTTACACTCACCGAGTTAAAAAATGTACGATCAAGACCATAGTACAAGCCCAAGACATCATATGCCTGAGATAAAAGAAAAATGTCAAGTGTATTTGACAGTTAAGGAGTTTATATAATTAACAGGGATTCTAAAAACAAAATGCATGATTCATACCTTACGGTCAGGATCTACGTATAGGCAATCCAATGGAAATGGTAACTGATCACATAAAATCATGGACAAAAAAAATTCAACTTTAAGGATGAAAAACACACCCACTGAACCAAATGATGGAAAAGAATAACCGAAATCATATATATGAAGAACAAGATGTGTAATGCTTGCTTGCTAGTATCTTGGAAACATAACGACAACACTATTTGAGGGATCCACACCATTCTATAACCAAAAATTATAGTTCATTCATTTCGATGTTTTTATATCAGCAATTTGCATCATAAAACCAAGAAACATAGCAGTTGCCAAAATTTGAAGTCGTTACAATCAACTCTACCAAAATATCACTAGCTGCTAGTTTAAGTCGTCAATTATTAAGCAAATGTTCTAGTTTTAGGGGACTTAATAAATTTCGAGAGTGAGAGGAAATAGATAAAAAATAGAAATATAACAACAAATAAAATAAAAACATTCTAAAAGAAGAGA
>BRYE01000001.1:8662500-8667500 GCA_030159115.1 Actinidia arguta var. hypoleuca
CAAAAATTATTTGAAGTATAAATGCAAAGAGATGAAATTGAATGAATTGATTGTAAGGTTGAGGATAAAAGAAGACAATCGAAATTTTGAGAAGAAGACTGGAAAGAGTCCAATGGAGTCGAAGGCCAATGTTGTGGAATAAGGGCCTAAAAATAATAAGCAAAAGATTTCTGGTAGTAGTACATCTCAAAGGTCGAACAAGAAGTTTAAGGAAAAGTGCTACAAATGTGATAAGATCAAACATCGAGCCAATGAATGTCGTAGAAAGCCTAAGGATCATGGAAGTCCAAACAATAAGTCTGCCCATGAACATGTAACTGAAATAGATCTTGAGAATTTGTGTGCTTGCATCTCTTGCATGAATCTCTCGGCGGTGGTGTTAGAGGCAAATTTGGTGGACAACTCTAAAGAATGGTGGGTGAACACCGGAGCTACTTGCCATATTTGATTTGACAAAAAGATGTATTCATCTTACCAAGAGGTAACTGATGAAGAACAACTTTACATGTGTAACTCTTTTACTTCTAAGGTGGTAGACCAAGGCAAGGTGATTCTAAAGATGACATCTGTAAAGGAACTCATCCTCAACAATGTGATGCATATGCCAGACCTTCGAAAGAATCTAGTATCTGGTTCATTGTTGAGCAAAAATAGGTTTAGTCTAGTTTTTGAATCTGACAAATTTGTACTTATCAAAAGTGGCATGTATGTAGGTAAGGGCTATATGAGTGATGGGCTTTTCAAATTGAATGTAATTACAATTGTATCCAAATTGAATGAAATGAAAGTTGTTTCTTCTTCTTACTTGCTTGAGTCCTTTCATTTATGGCATGGTAGATTAGGGCATGTGAATTATAATTCTTTGCGAAGACTTATACATTTGAATTGTCTACCTAAATTTGTTATAAACCTAAATCATAAATGTGAAATTTGTGTAGAAGCGAAAATGACTAGAAAATCATTTTCAACTATTGATATGAGTACTGAACATCTTGCATTAGTTCATAGTGATTTATGTGATTTTAATTCTATACAATCTAGAGGAGGCAAAAGTTATATTATAACTTTTATTGATGATTATTCTAGGTATTATTATTTGTACTTGTTGAGAAGTAAAGATGAAGTTTTGGATGCTTTTATACTTTACAAAAATAAAGTTGAAAATCAACTTAGTAAGAAAATCAAGGTGTTAAGAAGTGATAAAGGTGGTGAATATGAATTACCATTTTGTGAGTTTTGTTCTCAATATAGTATTATACACCAAATTACTGCACCTTATTCTCCCTATCAAAATAGAATTGCTGAGCGGAAAAATAGAACATTAAAAGAAATGTTGAATGCTATGTTGATTAGTTATAGGTTACCTCAGAACATGTGGGGAGAAACTATTCTATCAGTCAATTATATTCTTAATAGAATACCTCGTAACAAAATTAATAAAATATCTTATGAAATATTGAAAGGTAGAATATTCCTTCAAATTCTTAAGAGCGTAGGGTTTTTTGGTGAAAGTGGCAATCCTTGAATCGAAAAGACCGATTGGACCAACATCTGTAGATTGTATCTTTATCATTTATGCACATAATTTTAGTGCATATCGAATACTATTATTGAATCAAGGGACGCATCATTCTTTGAACATGTATTTGCTTACAAGTTATTTCAGGAATCTAGCACTTTGAAACGACCTTGTGATCTTGATAATAATCAAGATCGAAAGAAAATTGAGGCTGAGCCTAGAAGAAGTAAAATGGCTAGAATATCAAAATCTTATGGTCTAGATTTTTTGACATATTTATTAGAAAATGAGCCTCAAACTTATAAAGAGGTTGTGTCTAGTTCTGAAGTAACTTTATGGAAAGAAGCTATCAACAACGAAGTTGAATTCATCTTGCAAAATCATACTTGAGAATTGGTGAATTTGCCATTTGGTTGCAAACCACTTGGATACAAATGGATTTTCAAAAGGAAAATGAAAGCAGATGGTTCAATTGATAAATATAAAGCCAGACTTGTGATTAAAAGGTATAGGCAAAAAGAGGGCCTGAACTACTTTGATATTTATTTACCAGTCACAATAATAACATCTATATGAATGCTAATAGCCATTGCAGCATTGTATAATCTTGAAATACATCAAATGGATGTTAAGACGGCTTTTTTGAATGGAAAAATTTACATAGAATAATCTGAAGGGTTTGTAGTTCATGGACAAGAAAAGAAAGTCTGCAAACTTGTTAAATCCTTGTATGGATTAAAACAAGAACCTAAGGAATGGAATGTGAAATTTGATAATGTTATGATGTTAAATGGGTTTAAGATAAATAAATGTGGCAAATGTATTTATGTTAAGAACTCAGACAAATGATATATCATTATTTGTCTTTATGTTGATGACATACTCATCATTGGTAGTGATATCGAAATGATTAATGCTACTAAGTAAATGTTGGACAAACAATTTGACATGAAAGATATGGGTGTTGCTGATATTATACTTGGTTTAAAGAATACGAGAACGTCTAAAGGAAATAACTCATCTCAAGCCCATTATATTGAGAAAATTCTAAGAAAATTCAGTAAGAATGACGAGCATATTGCTAAAACTCATGTGGATATGACTGTATATTTAGTCAAGAATGTTGGTGAGCGTATTTCTCAAATTGAATATGTCTGGATAATTGGTAACTTGATGTATGTAATGAACTGTATTCGACCTGATGTTGCATATGCTGTAAGTAAGTTGAGTAGGTACACAAGCAATTCAGGAGTAGATCATTAGAATGCCATAGTTAGGGTTCTTAGATATCTAAGATATACCTAAACTTATAGTTTGCACTACACTAAATATCCTACAGTACTTGAAGGATATAATGATGCAAAATTGGATTTCGGATACAAATGATTCCAAGTCTACTAATGGTTATGTCTTCACATTAGGTGAAGCAACAGTTTCTTGGAAATTGTCCAAGCAAACTTGTATTGCTAGGTCTACTATGGAATCTAAATTCATAGCATTAGATAAAACTGGAGAAAAATCAAAATGGCTTCAACATTTCTTAAAAGATATTCTAATGTGGCCTAAACCTATGCCTGCTATATACATACATTGTGATAGCCAATCAGTCATAGATTGGGCATAGAATAATATGTATAATGGTAAATCTTGACATATCCTTCAAAAACATAATATCGTTAAACATTTGCTCTCAAGTGGAATAATATTCATTGATTACATCAAGTCAAATGATAATATAGAGGATCCGTTAACTAAAAGTTTGACTAGAGAGCAAGTGCATAATTTATCGAAGGGAATGAGGCTAAAGCCTATCTTTTAAAAGTTCCACAATAGCAACCCAACCTAATTGACTTAAAATTGCAAGATCTAGGTTCAAAGGGACAACCGAATTGTGGGAGACTTAGCGGAATCACTAAGAGATTATCTCCTACCTATTCCTATGATGAAACAGTGATACCTGTAGCGAGACTCAGGTTAAGATTTGTTTTTAATGATTTTTATACCTTGGAATGTCAAGTGGGGTCTAGTAGGATGCTCTTCATAAGAATCACCTATATGAGTGTAAACTGGGGCCGGTTCTATGAGAATTGATCAGGTTAAATTCTCTAGAGCAGTCATGAAACACTAGGCGTTGTTCAGGGCTAAAATGAACACAACCATGAGAACCAAGCGGTGTTCGAAAATATTTTGTGTGATGTTTGTTGTTTTGGTTTACATAACTAACTGAATAGTTCAAGGTATCACGTCCACTGATTAGCCAATAAACCCGATAAATTTTCACAAGGGGAAGATTCAAAGTCAAAAGCTAATTATCTCATTGCATGATACTTCCTATATGTACTCTCTTTGTGTCAGTATGTTGTTGCATATTCTGCCAATTTCATTCATGTGGGAGATTATTGGAAAAATGGGTTGTTAACCCATAGTTTTGCCCAACTTTGAGGCTTAATTAAAGTGGCAACTACACACTTTTTGGGTGGGTCCAAGTGGCTATGGATACAATTCAATGTGAGGATTAAGAATATGTAATTAGTTGTTCAAAATTATTTACAATTGAATTAAAAATTGACTCCAAAGTGTGCTACATAGATATGATTTATGTAAAAAAAAAGTTGTTAGTCCCACATTGGAAAGGAGATGAAAATTAAAGTAGTTTATAAGGAGATACTTTCACTCATTGGGTTGACCCCCAAGGGATACCCAAATTTTTTAAGGAGGGGAGTTATGGATGGGCTTGGGCCCAGACCATGAATTCTATGGACTGGACTAAAAATACCATGCGCGCGCGCAACCAGGCCGGGCCAGACTGTGGCCGTGGACGCGGGTTGTGGGTTGGGGCCAGACTACTATGTATTTTTTAGAAAAAATTTATTTATTTATTTTTAATAAATAAAATTTTGAGTAATTGTATTTTGGTCTTCGAACCATTGCGTCTATTCGGATTGGTCCCCAAATAATTGTGTCTATTCAGTTTTGGTCTCTAATCGTTGTGTCCATTCGGGTTAGTACCTAACTATCGCGTCTTTTTATTTTGGTCCCTGAACGTTTGAATTTTAAACGAACAGATCCTTGATAAGTTACCTTCCTTCTGAAAAGTTGCATCCTTTTCAAATAGCCGCGAATTCTCATATATAAACCTTCCCCTCTCAGCCATTCCAACATCTAGAAATCAAACCTATTGGAATTCTTCTCTTCCTTTGCATTTTCCTTCTACATAGTTGCATATTGTAAGAGAGAGTACATCACTATTTTTGGTTCGCTAGGCTCGTTGATTGTTGTGCTGCATTAATGAGATTCTGACTGTTTTATCCTGGGAGACAAAGTCCATTAATTCTGTTGGCACCAATGCGGAGGATTAATCTGTCTTAAGGACATTGTATTGAATACAAGCCTCAGTCATCATTTTAAGTTGCTGTTCTTCGAACAAGAAGTTCTGTAAGTTTGATTAATTTATGTAAATTTCTGATTATTATTAATTTAA
>BRYE01000001.1:8677500-8695000 GCA_030159115.1 Actinidia arguta var. hypoleuca
ACACATAGGGCTCTCTAGTATAGTTTTAATCCGAACAAACATGTGTTCTATCGTGGGCTTCATCAAGTCAAAAGCATAGGTTAGAAGCATTTCTTTGATCATCTTGGATTTCTTCCAATTACTTGAACAATCATGGCTGAACATTTGAGCTAATTTTTGTTGCGTATTTATGCATGTATAATATTTCTTTTTTGATGAGTAAGATGAAAATTTTAAATCCTTAATTGAATTCAAAAGAAAAAAACATCACAACCCCAAAAAAGAGCTTATTTTTGGATGAAAAATGGATTTTGTGTTTAGTAACCTTCTTTAAAATTAGATTCAGATTTACACAGTTTTAAATTCCATTCGTAAGATGAACTGAAAAAAAGAAAATATGAACTCACTAAAATAAAAAAATTAGAAAAGCAACCGATAAATTTCACTAATTTTTTACAATAAATTTATAACAGATAAGAATGAGTGAGAAACAAACCTCCATTCGTATCTGCTCTTAAATTTATTGTAAAAAATTAGTGAAATTTATCTGTTGATCCCAAAGGTCCTTGAGCATGACTGGCTCGCTGGTCGTAGTAAAGATTGTGACTTCGCCGAGCATGGAGAATGGAAGAAGAAATTCAGTTAAGGAACATCGGCTCCTCTACCGTCCCTGTCTGGGTTGGATGACCCTCACATCGAGCTCATTGAACTCGCGTTTGAATCTACTGAGATGATTTTAGCGATTCACATTTTAGGGATAATATTTAAATTAAGTTGATGTTTAAATGAAATTTATATTAAAAAATAAAAGATTATACTTTTTTCTTATACGGTCTATTTTTTTCTACAAAACTAATCTAAATATGTGATTGTCATTATCCGATGAACTTGATTTCTTGCATGGAGGAGTTATTCGCTGAACCCTAAAATGTAAACGGTTCAAATTATTGAAGTGGATTCAAGCATGAGCCCAATGAACTAGACTGTTAAGTCGAGGGAAAGACTTGATTTCTTTTGTGGAGAAGTTATTCACCGAATCTTAAAATGTGAACAGTTCAGATTATTGAAGTAGATTCAAATGTGAGCCCAATGAATTGCACTATCAAGTCGAGGGAGCAGTTCCTTTTCACTTATTTCCCTGTTGGAGTTTTTAATTTGTGATTAGGTGATATGCCCAAAAGACAACAAGGTGCTATCTGCATTATTTGAGTTCCATTTTGAATTCAACTATATGATCTTAGCCTTCTTACTGCAGAATTCGATAATTACATCCTTCGAAAAATAATCAAGTTAATAGGAAATTATAATTTCGTGGTACGATTATATTTGTTTTTTTTTAAAAAAATAAATAAAAAATATAATTTTAAGAGTAAATGGTAATACAAATATAACTTTTAATGTCCGATTAACTTGAATTTTTATATGAATAATGCACTCAATAATTCTTATAAAATGAACATTACCGATCGCGTTATTAAAAACTCAAGATGCAGACCACATATATAAGCACAACACCTATTCCAAATGCCACCCAACTAATAATGTTCACTCATTGCAATGAATTGCATTATTTTATAAAATTAATTAAAAGTGATGGTAGTATCCACTCTATACCCACATGGGAATTACATCATCTTCAATTATTCCTTTATTATTTTTTGAAGGAAAATCTTAACCATCATTCAATTAGCAATAATTAATAGGCAAAAATGTATAGATGAACATGAAATAACAAGCTATTCGAGAGCAATTGTGCCATTTTTTCAATCAAATATGGCTTCGGCTAGGCTACCACTGGTTGCCCATTATAAATTCCATTTTGCTAATTATTATTTATTGAGAGTTGCTCAATACACACTTTTTCAAGAATATTCATACATTTTTCACAAAACTTGATGTACTTATACATATATTTATACATTTTTTAGATTTACAAATACATTTTTTTGTCTATTAACTATCCCTAACGACTACTAGAGTTGTTAAGAATTTTCCATTAAAATTAGTCCGTCCGATCCATTTGACGCATAGCCGGCAAAGCCCAAATTAGCCATGCTTCCCATCAAATAGTCTAGGCTTGTCTTGCCCATTTCTTGAGAAGCTCAAACCCAGACCTAGTAAAATGTATAACTTTGTAAAACATGCTTTTTATTGGGGTTTAGGCCCAGTTTCGTCTATTGTTTTTTTAGTTTATTAGTTTTTGAGTTTTTTTAGTGAATTCTTTTCGCTGTTTGATCAAAATTTTATATTTTTTAATTTTTATTAATGAGAAAAATCAAAAAATATAAAAAAGTTTCATCTAATTCGGAAAAAAAATCACTAAAGACAAAAGAAAATTATTTTATCTCAAAACAATATCTAAAATAGTTTTTTTTCAAATTAGATGAAATTTTTATATTTTTGGATTCTTCTCGTCAAGAGCATCTAAAAAAGTATAAGTTTTGATCAAACAATGAAAAAAATTACTAAAGATAAAAAAAAATTAAAAATCAAGAAACTAAAAAAATTAATTCCACAAACTAGACCTTAACCTAAACTTGATAGATGAAGTTGTAATTTCATATAATAAAGTATTCAAATATATTGGATACAGGGTCAAGTGATTAGGTTGGCATGACCCTTATCCATATTATTTTAATAAGCTAACGTAATTTAAAAAGTCATCAAAGGTGATTATGTTATAAAGTATATTAAAATATGTTTGATATAGAGGTCAGATCATTCATGATGACATTGCTTGTATCCATATTATTTAGATTAGATAAACGTAGTTTGGAAAGTTACCATAGTTTTTTTTTCTTTTCATTTTAACATTAAATCTTCTTCTCCGGAGTACTAAAATGTGTTTTATTCTCTCTTCTCTTCTCTGTGACTCTGTCGTACCAAGAACACGTCGCAAGGGCCTTTTTGGTCATGTGAATCTTTGCATCAATATTCATTATTATGTTACTATATTATTGGGGAAATTCATTCACAATCATTACAAGTTTTATAGAATGTTTTTATAATTCTCCTATCGATTCTGTCGACATTTGATCATCTATTTTTTTTTTAATTTGTTTATTACCAAATTTGGGATTCAAGTACAGCTTTAGAACTTGAACAGTTGGATCGTCTACTTTTTTTTTTCTTCTTCTCATTACATATGAGATCCAAACACAACCTTAGTACTTGATTTTCTCAAGCCATTTCTTCTTCTCAATTCCGTGTTTGTGTTGTTACTTCCTCTCTATTCACATGTAGTAGACTAGTAGCAAAATTAGTACTCCTGCATTCACCAGGCAAAGCCTTTCCACGAGTCTTTATTTATATACTTCAAGCTTCGTTTTTGTATGCATCTACTTCTTTGCACATGACATCGACATCTCATGAATCCATATATATGAACATTATGACAGAACTTGACCAACCGTTAATTGGGTATTTTGCCATTGCATGCGTAGTGCCTACGTATTTGAATATTTTCTGTTTTTGCTCAAATCAACCTCTTGTTTAATTATGTTTACAACGAGTAATTAACTGTTATATGGGATTTACCAGTATGCCTAATAAGACAACCAATTAGATTTTTCATAAAACTAAAATCATTTTTTACGTATTGCCTCACTCAACTGCGAAAATTCTAACACAATTTACACATCCCTTCAAATACACCTCTCCATTTCCCACTCCCACAAAAAATGGACAATCTAGTGTGAATACAATGGGGTTGGCTAGCATTAAGATCAGGGTAAAATATTCCATTTGGTCTCTGTAGTTCAGAAAATGTTTCACTTTGGTCCTTGTAGTTTTAATTTAAACAATTAAAACTCTATAGTTTTCAATTCATTGCAATGTCGTCCCTCCCTCCAACTCCATTGAAATGATAACTTAAATTGCATGTTTATTTATTCATTTTTGTAAACATTGTTAACGTATGTGGATGGATGAACAGTATTGAAATTGATTGGAAATTGCACAGTTCCAATTGTTCAAATTGAAACTACATGGAAAAAAGTAAGACTTTTCCTAAACTATAGGAACCAATAGTAAAATTTACCCTTAAGATTACTGTACAATATACAAGCTCATATTCCAAGAAGTCATTCAATTGCCACTAGAAAACCATAGTTCTAGTAACTATGATCTGGTTCTGCTGGGTAGTTAGGTTATCATGCATGCACCCAA
Organism: Actinidia arguta var. hypoleuca; assembly: GCA_030159115.1. Classification (NCBI taxonomy): domain Eukaryota; kingdom Viridiplantae; phylum Streptophyta; class Magnoliopsida; order Ericales; family Actinidiaceae; genus Actinidia; species Actinidia arguta. The sequence continues at coordinate 8,681,647 of BRYE01000001.1, forward strand.
GGGAATAGAAGCACTTGAAATTCAGCAAATATAAATTTGATCATCACAGTGAAATAATTTGTCTACTGTCATTGTTTGTGATACTCTGTGCTTCAAGTCCCATCTGCCAGCTCTAGTAACCCCTAATAACAGATTGTGGTACTATATGATATCTAATTTATACTATACTTAATAATCTCACATATGCTATATAAGAGTCGTATAATATGTCATAAAAGTATTTTTTGCTTAGTTTTACCTAAAATAAAAGCAAAAAAGCAAAAAAATCGAAAAACTTGGCCATCTTTAATAGCAAGTTTAAAAAAATCTTGACTTTTAAGTATTACCAAAAAGAGTCATACAATTGCTAATAAAGGGCTTTTTATAGTCTTGATTTTAAATTTAAAAAAAAAAAGGTTCTAGTATTCAAATACTAATTAATATTAGAATAACACAACTACAAGAGAGGGGGGAAAACTTGTAATCTTGTTTGTTTGTTTTTTGAAATTAATATTGGTTAGAAAGTAACATTTTGAATTTGAAATATAGTTAATTAGATGGTCTATGCCTGTTATTGAAGAAGAGGCTTTGATGATTTGTCCTTCCTCAAAGACAATGTGGAGTGTCCTCAAAAACAAATCCATTACGTTTTAGGACTTCTTATAAAGAATTTAGGAAAATTTACAATAAAAATGGCCCTAGGGTTTGACATTGGTCACAAATCAAACACTAGCTTTTTTATGATAATAAATTAAGCCCTATACTTTTTAACTCATCACAATTCAAATCATCCACTTGTATCTGTTTATCTAGTTTGATAGCACTAAGTGATTTCTCGCTAAAGTAATTGTAAATCAACATTGCACGAATACGAGCCCCTTTGAAAGTCATAATTCTTACAATTATAACATATATCCAAGTAACAACTAAAGAGAACGTGACAAAAATTGGGTGAAATAAAAGTTGAATTTCAAGCATAAATTAAAAAATTTGGGGATTATAAGGGTCCTAGTTCATACAATGTTATTTTTCTAATTGTTTTGGCAAAGGAATTACTTAATTTAATTAAACTACATAAATGGAGGCTGAAAAATAATTCGAATTATGATGGGTTAAAAAGTTTAAGGTTTAAATTGTTAAAATTGAAAGTTCAGAAATTAATTTGTTACCAAAGTCAAACTCTAAAATGTTTTTTTGTAATTTTTTCAAGAATTAAAAAAGCATCACTCGAAAATTCCATACATAATTTTTTTCCTCACTAATACGCCAGGAAGTAATAAAAGTTCGTAAATTAAAATTGGGTGATGTGATATGAATAACTCATGCGAGTAAAACAATTTTGTAAAAATTGTTAGAGGATTGGAGCAGAACATTTCATGAAATGTCTAAAATACCCTCCTTACATTGTCTGCCGCATTAAACTCTCTCGACATTGGAGACGAAACCACTTAAGAATATTAAATAGTAGCTCACATATATTTTGCACCCTGCACAATTATTACTGTCAAAACGTCCTAATTTGAAACAAATTTAATTTCTGGGATCAAAATAAATACTTCCATACATACGCTTTCTTGTTGTTGCTGGAAAATCTGAATCCGACCACGATTATTTTCCTGCAGCAAAAATTCTTCTCTCAAATCTTGTACTGCAATAAACATCGGATTCTATATGCATAATGAAAAAAAATAAAACTTGCTTTATACAAGAAGTTTCTCATAAAAAAGACAAGAAAAACAAAAACGTAAATTATTTGGTCTTCTTTTTCTCTTCTCTTCTTTATTTTTTCCAACAATGTTTTTCTGTTCAATATTCTACACAACTGAACAAAGAAAAAAAAAAAAAAGTTTGGGGTGGGGTGTGTGTTGACAGTGTTGTGCGTATAAGACACTGCTCATGCCCACTGACCGGTATAGGACCCTCTAAGAGTCCAAAACTGTTCAAAATCGTTCATTTTTAAGAGCTAGTTGAGTAGATCATTTATAAAAAAAATTTAAATGAATTGGATATCGGTAACTGCAAAATTAAATCACATGATCTTGATAAAATGGATAGAAAGTATGGTGTGAATTAAATAAATTATAAAACAAACTAATCTAATCAGATGGGCTATCAATATTCAATCAATCAGATTTTTTTCGTCACTATTCTATTTAGTAAGATCTAAAAAGTGAATGTTCAGATCATATTGTTGGACCCTCACTAGGCCTCAATCGTGTGAGCAACTTCGTGTTGTGCCCATAGCATCCAACCTAACCTCCCTAAAAAAAAATTTCGAAAGCAACCTAATGCACCCTCTGTTCAACAATTTCAAATGATCTAAAAGTGGTTGAGTGTAAAAGTAGAAATGTCACATTAATTGAGAAGTGGAAGAAAATAAAGAGAAAATTTATAACATTTTAGTAGTTAATTGACTTCTAAAATGAACAAATATTTTTAAATATTTAAATAAAAAAGTATAAAAACAAAATAGTACGGAGGGATTAGTTTCTCCATCACTTCACAATCCAAATTTATTACTTCAGCTACTTCCTAATCATGCTAATGGAGTCTGTTCAACTCATTAAACACAGCACTCTAAGTTTGGGGTAAATTACAAAAACTTTGAAATGTCAATTTAATGCATATTTATTGGAGTAGGACTTATATATGGCATACTTGGGGTAGAAAAATGAGACCCTCCTACTTCTAATAGCACCACCTCTAAGAGGGTGTAGTAAAGTGACCTACACAAATTACTCCGTCCCTTGTTCTATCTTTATTATTATTGGAACTTAAATAAATAGTCCCAATTGTTGTCTCTTATTTCTATTTTGAGATGTCCTAAAAGATTGTTCACTTTGAAAAGTGAAAATAGAGAATCTAAAAAACTTACCCTTGATAAATAGTTAGAAATATATCTGGACGTGAGAAACAAAGAGGATAATGTCAGAACTAATGTCTCTAAATTTGAATTGTAATGCAATAATTGTATGTCTCTTTAAAAAGTTAAAACTCCCAAATAGGACCAATAATATGGGACAAAAGAAATTTACCTATGTTATTACTCAAAATTAATTGTTTAGAAAAATGTTGGAACATCAATTTTTGGAAAGGATGAGACTAAGATTTAGTGTGACAATCTTTTGAATATTGTTGATTGTTTCCAAACCCTAACGAAAAAGCAAATGAGACCCAAAACTTTTTTTTTCTTTTGTAACTTGGTATTCAATTAATTGGACTAACAAATCCGACCATACACAAGCACAGGTTAATTTAAAGTCGGAATAAAATTTTGTACGAATTAACTCAATACAAAAATTGATAGGACATGAATATGAATGAAACTTCAAACCAAAGATTTCATGAGAGTCTATAATACCCAACTCAAAGGTTGTGCCTCTATGAGTAAAAATCATTTCAAATCAAACTCCAAATCGTGGTTGAAAGCTTACAACAAGTCTACCAATTATGACCACCACAATATCAACCAATATTGTAGATAAAATCGAGCTCAAAACTAGAAAATTGCGATGTATGAAACAACTGGATGCCATATACAAATCAAGCTAGCACAATCATCACTTCAAAACTCTATAACTAAAGTATCTAAATTCGTTTTCATTTGGCTATCCCAATGAAGCTAGAATGGACAAATAAATATAAATAGCAGAGTTTCTCCACGGTTAAATATTCTCATCTCTTTGCTTTCATGTAACAACCTTCGGACAATAGAAAGGAATTTCAAGAACATGAATCTCGTGACATATGTTTAAATGAAAAATAGCATAACATAAATACTTATAAACAAAATCAACAACCCACGCAACCCCCCATGACGACGAATAAAGTAAAATAGAGAGAGAGAGATTTTAGAACAAAATTTACAACTAGATGAATCCAAGGGAGGTGATTAAGTACGGCCGCGACTACCAAGTTTTTTTTGTAAAAATTCTAATTTTATTCTCGGTATTGACTAAAGGCAGCTCAGCTATTTTAGAGATTTTTTAGTTACTTTGATTTTTAATTTTTTTCATCTTTAATGAATTTATTTCATCGCTTGATCAAAATTTTATATTTTTTAAGTTTTTATGGACGAGAAAATTCTAAAAATATAAAAAATTTATTCAAATTAAGAAAACAAATCCGCTAAAAAAAATTAGCTAATTTTTTAAGTAAAATATTTTTTTTTTTTTTTTAATAAACTTTTTTTTAAAAAACTTAGATGAGAATTTTTATATTTTCAAAACATTCTTATATGAAAAGAATGAAAAAATATAAAACTTTGATCAAATAATTGAAAAATTCTATCAAAAACGAAGAAGCTCAAAAATCAAAACAACTAAAAATCTATAAAAAAAAAAAAAAAAAATTAAATCGAACTGGACATTGAATTATTTATATATTCGTCACCTAAAATAGTGATTATTTAATTTTTCATCTCATATTTTTAGGAATTCGATATCAGTTGATTTAAATCCTGCCTCACTACATGTCCACAATGATAATGACAGCTAACACCATCGTAACCTCACGCACGCATGGAGAGAAGGTGTCGCTCGGAGTCGGAGTCGGAGTCGGAGTCGGAGTCGGAGTCCTCTTAATTGGTCTATATGTAGAATCGTATAGTAGTATAATAGCTGTGTATGTAGTCACGTGGCCATGCAATCTCTTCCTTAACCTCCACACGCCATCTTAGCCCTCGTCCACCACCTCGGTTCGCTAGCAGACAGAATAGTTAAAGGACAAATGCACATTTAAGTCTCAAATAATTAAGACCCTCGTTATCTGGATGGTTGGTATATGTAGTTAAAGTAATTAAGTTAGAATGATTTATTTAAACAGAAGTTGAAAATTTTAAAATAAAATTTGTAAGAATTAATTCTGTTTTAGTTTTTATAAGTTGTTTTTTTATTCAAAAATAGAAGTTGAATCTTACTCAAACACTTGATACAACTTTGAAGACATAAAAAAACAGAAGTTACAACTTATAAATTGTGCCAAACAGGTCATAGAGGATGTTTGATATATCTGAACTTATGTTAGAATTGCTTACTCAAAAGCAAAAGTTGAGAAACTTCAAAATAGACCTTCCAAAAATCAGTTATTTTTCAGCTTTTGTAAGTTATTTTTGGCCCATAAATAGAAGTAGAAGATGTGCCAAATATTTTGGTACAATTTTTAAGATAAAAAATAAAATTTACAACTTATAAACTCTGTTAAACATGTACATAGTATATTACTATGAAATGGCGCAAGTACCCTCTTCCATAGCACAAGACTCAAAGAATACTGATTTTGGTGATACAGAAATAAAAAGAATACTTCTAGCTACACACGTGCATCTTCAACCACCTCTCTCTCACGGGAGAAGGACTGCACAATATGTGGACTCTACTACGGGATTCATTATTTGTGAGAAGATGTAGTTGGAGTAATTATATTCCAAAATTGTGTACCAAGTATTTGTGTAAAAAAATTATGTTCAGAGTAACTATAATGCCCTTTTTGTGGGTCATCTCAGGACCATTTTACTATCCAAACTGTTAACACAGTTGAGTTCAGGGGTGGATTCAAAAGCGAGAGGTGGCGTAGGTAGGCAGTCACGTTACAAAAAATTCAAAAACAAAAATATCATATTATACTAAAAAATTGGAAATAATCTCCAAATTGTAAGAGTTCGCTTCCCAAATTATAATTGTTGTGGTAAAAATCTGGGAGAGCAACCAACAGTCAGAATTGCTCCTCGGCCTCGGCACTGGACCTCGGCTAAAGCTAGGCGACCTGCACAGCAATGAGTCAAAAGTAATCGGCCGGGGTGAGGCCGCTCAAAACTCCTCCGGTGTATGAATTAGACCAAGGCGATCAGGAGATAAATTAAGGCAGTATGGAGAGCACGACAATAAGTGTGTGTGGTGCCTGTGTTGAGCGTACCTTTTTAGTTATGGGGGAGCGGCCTTTATATAAATGGGAGTACTGAGCCGTGTCAGTATATTATGGCGAATTCCTCGGAAGGATAATCATGGGAGGATATCCCAATTAAATCTGGAGATTAATCAGAAGTGTGCCAAATGGTGATCAATCCGTAATCATATGTGTCATTGTGGAGTTAGAGTCTTCTGGAAACAGTTTCCTTGTAGAGGTGGAACTCTTGATGGAGGAGGATTCTAGTCAGGTAGTCTTGTGATGACAGACCTTTAATGGAGATGGAATCCTTTTTGGAGAACCAAGTCTTTGAGGAGACGCCTTTACCTTGGGCGAGGTAGACATCCTCGCCTTATGGCGATCTGGTGAGAATGCGGTACGGAGCTTGATCTATTGATAGTATGAGGCGACCATGAAGGCGAGTTTGGAACCTTTGGCGACGTGCCTTGCTCGGATTATTTTATGATTCAGGACTTGTTTGAATCAGTCCACATCAGTAGCCCCCTACTCAAAAATACCGAGATAGTCGGGATCTTTGAGTAAAAGCATTAAAAGTCATGGGTCCGCGTGGGCATGCATTAATCGCACCCCTCCTCTTGGTTCGACACGTGGACAGGCATTAAGTTTTGCATGGAAGTTTGAGCAAAAAGGGCAGCGCCATAATGATGAGTTTTGGCGGGATTGATGGTACCGGACTCGAATTTCAAAAGGAATTTCAAAAGGCAGTCTAATCTGGGCCATTAAAGCGGATGGATCTCATCCGTCATTTTTCCCTATATATAAGAGACCCCACCTATTCATTTTACCCTTTTCTGCCAAATCATCACTCGTTCTCCTAGTTTTCGTTTGTGGTCGCTCTTCCTGCCTCGAGTTTCTTCTTGCCTCTGCCTGTGGTCGCCTACGTTTCTTAGCACAGTAAGTAAACTAGCCTGTTTTCTTAGTTTTATGTCCCATAGGTCTAAGGTGAGTCCAACTTTAGATTCTTTGCCTTCTTGGATCTCCGACCATTTAGGAGAAGGTTCGTCGTATATTACCGACGAAGTTAGACAATCCCTTAGGTCGCCAATGGAAGACCCATCCATTGCTGAGGTCGCCCCTTTAGGTGACGTCCATCCTTCTGTGATGAAAGAACACAACACCATGACTCCTGAGGAGCTTGACCTGTTAAGGGAGACTTATTCTTTCCCTCAGGGCGTACAGCTCAGACTCCTTGAGGAGGGCGAGACCATTCTTTCTGCTCGCCCTGGCGAGGTAGCCTTCTACGAGGCCACCTTCTCCGCGGGCCTCCGTTTTTCCATTCCCTTAATAATTAAGTTAATTTTGCTTTTTTATCAAATTTGTCCTGCTCAGCTTGTCCCCAATGCGTAGCGCAGTATCATCGGCGCCGTAACGTTGTGGCGAGTTCATAAGTATACGATGACCCTTTCCGAGTTTAGGAACATTTTTTCTCTCAATAATAATTCCAAGCCGAACCAAGGGTGGCTCTATTTCAAGGCGAGGTACAAGAGAACTGTCCTTGGAGGATACCCCAGCAATGTAAAGGGGTGAAAAAGCAAGTTCTTATTCGCTTCCGGGGATAGTTGGGAGCTTTTTGATGAAGAACCTCGGGAGGGAGTACCACGGATTCTGAGGTCGTGGAGAACTCCATGTCTTTTTTTTTTTTCTTTTGGTTTGTTGATTAACAAGGTTGGTATTAACATGGGTCTCTTTTCAGATAAATGATGCAACGAGTTGCCCACGTTGCTATCGTTCGAGCAGGAATTTTATGATGAAATTTCATAGTCGGTGGCGGCACGTGGGCGCTACATGGTCCCTGTGATCTTAAAAACCAAGGCCTTTCGTCGGGTTTTCAGCTCGTCCGGGCCTACGGAATCAGGGAAAGAGGGCGAGCATCCGCGAGCGTCATCGACGTCGGGTGGGAACCCCTTCAAGACAGCCAACCCCGAGAGGACTCAATAGAATATCTAGGAACAGTTAGGAGGGAACTGAGGGCGGCTGTTCCTCACATTCCCAACCTTACTTTACTAAGATGGTCGGGGGGAAAAATTCGAAACCCCGTTTTAGAATTTTATTCAGCTATGGGATCGAGGTCGGACTCGACATCGGAATCCTGGTCGAATTCCGAGCTATCCCCCGAGCTTAGATCGGATGGTATAAACCTTTACTACCCTTGTTGATTTTTTTTACGTCTGATTTATACCTTCTTTTTCCTTTTATAGCTATGTCGAAGAGGATCAGCCTAAAGGAGCTCTGCGAGCGGGTGGAGAGAGCCCGAGGCGAGAGTTCTTCCAAAAATTCTGCTCCTGCTCCTGCAAAGGGGGTGGTCATTGGCGAGAAGCGTTCGGTGGAAGAACTTCCCACCTCGCCGAGTAAGAAGGCGAAGTCCGGGGATGATTCCAAGGGCAAAGGGCAAGCCCCCATCCCTGAACCCAAAAAGAAGTTTGGTCCGGCAATCCATCCTGGGGGCCCTTCTTCTGGACCCGAGGAGGGGAGCTCGCCCTTGTTGGGTACAGCTCTTGGTCCGAGGGCATCCATTTTGGGGAGCCCCTCCGTGGCTGAGAAGATCCTTTGAGGGGTAATCCCTCCTACGGATTAGGAGAAGGTGGGACAACTCTCTTTGGACCAGACTGCCTCAAAATTTTTCCAAGCTCTCGGCCAGGTATTATTTTGATACTAACTTTTATTTGTTTTATCCTTGTTAAATGTGCTCGATTTGATCTGATTAGGTTTGCTTGTAGCAGGCGCTTGTGTTCGGATCTTCTCTGGCGGTGAAAAGTAGGGAGACCATTGAGGAAGCATCCCTTCAACAGGGGCGAGCTGCTTCTTTGGATACTAAAGTTTCACGTCTACAGAAGTTATCCGCCGAGCTGGAACAGCAACTAGCCGAGGCGCGAGCTCAGGAGCAGCAGGTTGGCGACGAGTTCGCCAAACTCAAGGCTGAAAGGGATAGCTTCTCCGACAGTCTGTCAAAGGCAGAGCTTTTGGTTGAGGATTTGAGGGGAAGAGTGGAGCGTGCTGGAAAGCTGGCCGTTGAAGAATTTAAATCCTCGTCAGATTTCTCCGAGGCTGTTGAAAGTGCCTCTTTGAAGTACTTTGGCGAAGGGTCTGCAAACGATAGCTCCGCCACCACCATCCCGACCTAGCCATAGACTTGGAGGAGATGCGTCTCAACCTCGACCTGCTTGCTGAGGAGGATGAGGAAGAAGGGGAAGGGGGCGAGGAAGAAACAGTTGAAAAAGGAGATGCGAATCCTCCGGGGGACGCAGATCCTCAAGGCGATGACAACCCCCCCTTTACCATAAATGTAAAATATAATTTGGATTATATTTGAATATAAATGTTACGATTTCCTCTGCAATTTTGAATGAATAGTCCTTTGCAATGTATTACTTTTTGGCAAGTTTGGCGATGTTAAATACTTTCACTTGAATATTGGCGACCTGATATAGGAGTTTGAGATTATTTCCCAATGATACGACAACTTTAAATTGGCGAATAAGATGCCTTCATTAAATGGTTTATGGCAATCTCGAATAGGCGACCAAGATACCTAAGTCATTTTTAATGAACTGGCTATCTTGAATAGGCGACCAAGATGCCTTTGTCATATTTCGATGAACTGGCGATCTTGATTAGGCGATCAAGATGCCTTCATCTTTTGATGAACTGGCGATCTTGAATAGGCGACCAAGATGCCTCCGTCATTTTTCAATGAACTTGCTTTCTTGATTAGGCGACCAAGATGCCTTCGTCATTTTTTATGAATTGGCGATCTTGAATAAGCGACCAAGATGCCTCCGTCATTTTTCAATGAACTGGCATTCTTGATTGTGCGATCAAGATGCCTCCGTCATTTTTTAATGAACTGACGATCTTGAATAGGCGACCAAGATGCCTCATTTTTCAATGAACTGGCGATCTTGAATAGGCGACCAAGATGCCTCCGTCATTTTTCAATGAACTGGCATTCTTGAATAGGCGATCAAGATGCCTTCGTCATTTTTTATGAACTGGCATTCTTGATTATGCGATCAAGATGCCTCCGTCATTTTTCAATGAACTGACGATCTTGAATAGGCGATCAAGATGCCTCATTTTTCAATGAACTGGCGATCTTGAATAGTCGACCAAGATGCCTCCGTCATTTTTCAATGAACTGGCATTCTTGAATAGGTGATCAAGATGCCTCCGTCATTTTTCAATGAACTGGCATTCTTGATTATGCGATCAAGATGCCTCCGTCATTTTTCAATGAACTGGCGATCTTGAATAGGCTATCTCCATCCTGCAATTGGTAATTGAAAAACTGAAGTTTTATTACTTAGAATAAAATCTAGGAATTACAAGTATTTCGCCTAGGGGAGCTATGTTATTGGAAATATTTCTTCAAATGCACAGCATTCCAAGGATGGGAGAGTGCTTTTCCGTTCATATCTTCTAACCAATAAGTTCCGGGTCTAGATACCTTGATGACCTTATAAGGGCCTTCCCATGTTGGTCCTAGTTTTCCAGCATTTGGCTCTTTGGTTGATAGGGTAACTTTTCATAGAACGAGGTCGCCAAGTAAGAATGACCTGTGTTTGACTCTTTGGTTAAAATATTTGGCGACCTGATGCTTGTAAGCTACTTGGCGTATGCTCGTTTGTTCCCGTTTTTCATCAAGGAGGTCAAGGTTGAGTCTCAGCTCGCCTTTATTGCTATCCTTGTCAAAGTTTGAGGTCCTGAAACTCGGCATTCTGATTTCGACGGGTATCACTGATTCAGTTCCGTAAATCATGGAATAAGGCGTTTCACCAGTAGGAATCCTGCTTGTCGTATGGTACGCCCATAATATGCTCGGCAAGTCTTCTACCCACTCTCCTTTGGATTTCTCCAATCTCATTTTTAAATTTCTCAGGATGGTTCTGTTGGTGACCTCTACTTGGCCATTGGCTTGAGGGTGACCAGGCGAGGAGAAATGATGTGATATGGCGAGGTCCGAGCAGAATTTCCTGAATCCGTCATTGTCGAATTGCTTGGCATTATCCGAGATGAGAACTTTGAGAATTCCAAATCGGCAGATGATATTCTTCCAAACAAAAGTTTTCGTATTTTTTTCAGTGATTCTGGCTAACGGTTCGGCTTCCACCCACTTTGTGAAGTAATCAATAGCAACGATTAAAAATTTCCTCTGTAGGGTAGCTTGAGGCAAAGGCCCCAATATGTCAATCCCCCATTGGGCGAATGGCCATGGACTTGTAATTGGCACCATATCAGTATGGGGAAGGTGGTTAAATGGTGCAAATCTTTGGCATTTGTCGCATTCCCTAGTGTATTTCGCTACATCTTGTCCCATCTGTGGCCAGAAGTAGCCTTGGCAAATTGCCTTTCGTACCAGTGACCTCGTCCCTGAATGATTTTCGCAGACGCCTTCGTGGATTTCCCTCATCACGTAATTGACTTCGTCAGGTCGAAGACATCTTAGGAGAGGACCAGAGAAGGATCGTTTATATAAAATTCCCTGAAACAGGCAGAACCTTGCTGATCTATAGCGGATTCGGCGAGCTTGGAGCTTATCCGCTGGTAGTGTTCCATCCTGAAGGTAGGCGACGATCTCATCCATCAATGTCGGGTCCGTTTCTGTTGTACCGATGGATTTGGCGACCTTGATACTTGGTTTGGACAGAAATTCCAGGGGTATACTTCTATCTGACATGAAATCAAAACTTGAAGCGAGATTGGCTAGGGCATCTACTTTTTTGTTTTTCTCTCTGGGGATCTGTTGAATAGTGAACTTTTTGATCTTCTGGGTTAAGCATTTGACTTCATCCAAATAAGCTGCCATCCGTACGTCTCTGGCGAGGTAATCTCCCTGAACTTGGTTGGCCACTAGTTGAGAATCACTGTAGGCTTCAATTGACTGGATGCCCAATTTTGTGGCGACCCATAATCCGTCGAGGAGTGCTTTATACTCAGCTTCATTGTTGGTGACTTTAAACCCAATCCGTATGGCGTATTCCATCTGTTCTCCTGCCAGAGTTTGGAGAACAAGCCCCGCACCGCACCGCACCGCATCCGTGTTGGTTGGAAGACCCCATCTACAAACAATCTCCATTTGTCAAGCTCTTCCCCCTAGCTATCGAGGCTATTTTCCGAGCTTCCGAGGTCCTTTTCTAAGTTTAGATCGGGCTTGTGGGTGGATTCAGCCACGAAATCGGCTAAAGCTTGGGCTTTTATTGCCGTCCTTGGTTTGTAGTCAATATAGAATTCACTTAACTCGACGGACCATTCAGGAGTCTCCCCGAGGTATCTAGTTGTTGGAGAATTTGCCTTAACGGTTGATCAGTCAGCACAGTGATGGGATGGGCTTGGAAATAATGGCGAAGTTTTCTGGCAGTGATCAGGAGGGCGTAGGCAAGCTTTTCAATCATTACGTATCTATTCTGAGCGCCTATCAGGACCTTACTAACATAATATACCGACTTTTGGACATGGTCCACTTTTCGGATGAGCACGACACTTACTACCGTAGGTGAAACGGAGAGATATACGAACAATTCTTCGTCCGTGGTGATCCAAAATACCACAAGTAGAGGAGGTGATCCTAAATACTTTTTGAGCTATTGAAACGCTTCCTCCGATTCTTCTGTCCACTGGAAATTCGTGTTTTTTTCTTAGAATTTTGAAAAACGGTAAACATCTGTCCGCTGATTTAGAGACAAACCGGTTGAGGGCAGCGACCCGCCCAGTTAACTGCTGAACTTCACGAATATTTATGGGCGAGCTTATCCCGATCAGAGCTCGGATTTGGTCCGGATTAGCTTCAATCTCTCGTTTGGTTACCAAGAACCCCAAGAATTTCCCGGATGATACGCCAAAAATGCACTTGAAAGGATTTAACATCATCCGATGTTTCCTCAGAATGTTGAAGGCTTCTTCAAGGTGGGCGATGTGTTTTTTTGCTTCGAGGCTTTTGACGAGCATGTCGTCTATATATACTTCCATGGTCTTTTCAATCAGCTCTTTGAACATCTTGTTTACCAATCTTTGATAAGTAGCCCCAACATTTTTGAGACCAAATGGCATGACCTTGTAGCAATATAATCCTCATTCTGTGATAAATGAAGTTTTTTCTATGTCGGGGGAAAATATCTTGATCTGGTGATATCCCGAGAAGGCATCCATGAAGCTAAGAAGCTCGTGCTTAGATGTGGCGTCAACTATTAAATCAATTTTTGGCAGAGGGAAACTGTCTTTTGGGCACGCCTTGTTGAGATCAGTATAGTCCACGCATACTTTTCACTTCCCCCCCTTTTTTGGGGCGACGACGACATTGGCTAACCATTTAGGGTAATGGGCTTCTTTGATAACTTCAGCTCTGATGAGCTTGGCGACTTCCTCGTTGATAACTCGAAGCCGCTCAGGGGAAAATTTCCTTCTCTTCTAGAGAACTGGAGGGTTTGCCGGATTAGTATGTAATTTATGCATGGCG
>BRYE01000001.1:8700000-8702500 GCA_030159115.1 Actinidia arguta var. hypoleuca
GCTGATCGGTAATTGCTATTGGGTATTCTGTACTGGGGAGGTTTTGATCTTCATAGCCGAAATGAAACATTGTTTGGCCATTTTCTGGTCGCCCCACACTTCACCCACTCCTGCCGAAGTGGGGAACTTCATTTTTAGGTGGTAGGTTGAGGTGATCGCCCTAGTTCCACCTAGAGTTGGGCGACCTAAAATGGCATTGTAGGGGGAAGGGCAATCTACCACGATGAAGTCCTGCCAAATGGTAGTTTGGCGAGGTTCTGTCCCCAAAGTTACTGGCAACTTGACCCATCCCAATGGATAAGTCAGATTTCCTCCAAATTCTACCAAAGGTGTCAAAAAGGGCTGCAATCTGTCGAGCCCTATTTTCGTCTTTTCGAATGCTGATATGAACATAATATCAGCCGAACTACCATTATCGACCAAAATTCTTTGGACTGTAAAATTGGCGATGATAGCTGAAACTACCAGGGCGTCGTCATGAGGCAGGTGCAAGCCTTTCAGGTCATCATTGTTGAAGGTAATTGGTGGGTGGACATCGGCCATTGGCGAGGAGAGGTTGTAAACTTCTTCGGACAGCCTGTCTGCACTTCTGGCGTGCCTCTTTCTGGACGAATTCAAACTTCCTCTGGATCCAAACCCGCCGTGTATTACCTGGATGTCTCCAGCAGTAGGTCGATTGTCGCTGTAGCTTCTTTTCGGTGAATTGGGGGAAGGGCGATCAACGTACTTCCTCAGATACCCTCGTTTGATGAGGTTGGCTATTTGTTCCTTTAGATGAAAACAATCTTCGGTGTTATGGCCATGGTCTCGGTGAAACTCACAATATTTGTTTTTATTTCTCTTCCGGGGATCAGTCTTGATTTTCGAGGGCCACTTGACGAATTCTTCATGCTTGATCTCTGTAAGGACCTGAGCAATATGAGCATTAAGCGGGGGCAACACCAGCACCGTGCGGCGAGGTGGGGTACGAGGTCGCCTATCACTGGTCCGCCTTGAGTCCCGATTAGGCTTCTTGTTCCTTCGTACCTCCTCCCTATAATCAGATCGCCTTGTATCAGGCTCTTTCCTCTTATGGTCATCCTTTCCTCTTCGCCTTCGTTTGGCTTCGGCCAATTCCTCCGCTGAGATGTATTTATCAGCTTTATTTTGGAGAACGGACAACGTCTCAGGAACATTCTTGGACAGAGAATCGAATAAGGGACCTGGGCGAAGCCCCTCCATCAATGCCATGACGATCACTTTGTTGCTGGGATCTTCTACTTCTAATATGGCTTGGTTAAATTGTTTTACATAATCTTTCAGATTTTCTGTCTCCTTCTGGTGGATAGTGAAAAGGTGGGACGCATTCTTCTGCCTGACCCTGCAGCTTATGAAATTGGTGACGAAAAGTCTACTCAGATCACCAAATGAATCGATGGTTCCGAGAGCTAATTTCCGGAACCATAACCTCGCTGACCCCTTAAGTGTAGCGAAAAAAGCTTTGCACATGACCTCGTCTGAGTACCTTTGGAGATGCATCAAGTTTTTATAAGAATCTAGGTGATCCATAAGATCTGTTTTGCCTTCATAGATCCCGAGATGAGCAGACAATTTGAATCTGGATGACACCTTGGCTCTCATTATCCTTTGGGTGAAAGGTGGTTCTATTTGCCTGATCAAAGCGTCTATAGTTATCGGGCCACCGGTCCCTATGTTGATGGTGTCCAAGCGAGCGTCCGGGTCCCTAATCTTTTGGGAAGTGGATATATCTTGTTCCTGATGGACTCGACGAGGAGATCTACCTCGCCTTATCCCTTCGTTTTCCTGCCCTGGCGTTTTGCTGGATGATGATCCTAACGATGGGCTTCTTGGGCTCCTTTCTCGTCGAAGGTGAGGGCTAGGAGAGGGACAGCGCCTGTCTCGTCCAGTGCTGTGGTGACTTTAAGATACATTCCCTGATAGATGAGAACGACGAGGAGCCGGAGGAGGTGGTGGGTGATTATTCGCGGTGAGGTGCTGTATGAGGAGGGCATTATTCTCATTCATGATTCTCATCTGTTCAGCCATCCTACGTATCTCATGATGAAGGCCCTCTAAATCTGGAGCTTGGCTAGTGTTGGCCATTCGACGAGCTCTATTATCCAAAGGGCTGCTAGTGCTTGGTCTGGATAATAGTCGACTGCGCAGGTGCATAGGATCAAGAGAACTATCGTTCCCACAGACGGCGCCAAACTGTTGTGGTAAAAATCTGGGAGAGCAACCAACAGTCAGAATTGCTCCTCGGCCTCGGCTAAAGCTAGGCGACCTGCACAGCAATGAGTCAAAAGTAATCGGCAGGGGTGAGGCCGCTTAAAACCCCTCTGGCGTATGAATCAAACCAAGGCAATCAGGAGATAAATTAAGGCAGTATGGAGAGCACGACAATAAGTGTGTGGTGCCTGTGTTGAGCGTACCTTTTTGATTATGGGGGAGCGGCCTTTATATAAATGAGAGTACTGAGCCGTATCAGTATATTATGGCG
>BRYE01000001.1:8707500-8710000 GCA_030159115.1 Actinidia arguta var. hypoleuca
ATTTTCCATTTCGGATTCACATCTATTGTCTTTATGTGTCAACTCTTCAGAATCATGTATCCACACTTCTTTCCCAAAATATTTAACTTTGCAGGATTTCATCAATTCTTCTTCAATGTATGTTGATCTAATAGATAATTAAAGTATAATAATATCTGCATAATAAATAATATCTTTAAATCACTTAATATAATATGTTGTTATTATCAAAATCAATGCATGGAGCTAACGTAAACTATTCAAGTTACAAAAACAACAAATAACAAACCCACCAAAAGGACTTTGGTTTTCTCATTTTAAAAGTATTTGTCGTTGGTTTTCTCACGAGACATTGTGCTTTAGTATCTCTACTTTTAACTTGTGTGCTCGATTTTTTAAAACAAAACTTCTCCATTTGATGGTACGAGAATAGGACTTTTTTTTTTAGCATAAGAAAAAAATAATAATTTGTTGCAGCACTTTTGTAACAAAAGTTTTGTTGTCCCTTGTCTCAACTAAATATTGGTCGGTTCTTGCACCCAAAAGAGATACAAACATCACGATTTATGAGACATTGAGACATCACACAATCCCATGTATGGATGGAAGTAAAGGATCACCACCTTAAAAAACTCAAAAAATATATTATTTTATGGTACTATTAATTTGGGATATGCATTTTAAAAATACATAGATTCATCCTCAATGTAAGTGTTTTAGAATGAAAAATGTTATACCACCAACTAACTTTTTTTACTCATCGATTGTGTCAAGTAGCGAGTAAACTTTAGTATTTAAAATAGGACCCACTAGGTTTATGTGATACATCCAATTCATATTAGTAAAAAGCTTTTGTATTTTCGATTAAGATACTGTTCGTATCCTATTTTATTGGTCAGGTTTTTTATATCTAAAATTAATGTTTTCCAATTAGAAAAGTAATCAATTAAAATATTATATACTTCCCCTTCTGTCCTCTTTTGAATTGATGTCAGAATTTTATTATTTAGTTCTTAAATAGATTCAAATTGTATTTAAACACTTTTAAGTTTATATTACTTAGTTTACACATAATCCTATTGTTGAATAATCATAGGTTCCGTAGATCTACGAATACGTGTTAATCCTAAGCTAACATTTAGGCGGTGTCTTGATCAAGGTTTTGATGGAAAAAAAGACATGAATATTTAAAATGATTCCAAACAGTTAAAACGTCTAATTTTTTTATTTTTATTTTATTTTCTCTTACCAAATTCTTAATTCAAATAAAATTTTAAAATCTTACATATCCATATGGTGCTAAAAGGATGAACATAGTAATTTATAAAATTGTGTTTTTAACTTCGTTTTAAAAGCATCAGCACAAGTATAGCTACTACGACCCCTTTTGTCAAGCTAAAAGGTAGGTAGTAAATTTTAAATGCTCCTAATTAAACTAGTTTAAATGCTCCTAATTATTTAATAAAATATAGTTCCTCATTTGTGTCACTAATCACTATTCATTGGCCAGTCAATATGTTCTTAAAAAAGAATTCCGAGAAAGTGGTCTTATCTATACTGAAAGAATATACCATCAAAATGTGATCATTTAAAAAGTATGATCGTTTAAAAAAAAAAAAAAAATCAAATAGGAACATTAAGAAAAAATAATTTAATAGAATAAAATTAGAATTGGGAATCTAATGGAGTAGGTATTACAAAAGGGTAGCAAGGTAAAATAGGTAAGTGACTTTTCAGTCATGATTACACGAGAAATTGTCAATTATATAAGGATGTTAAGTTCTAGATTTCTCAACCCGTCATCAAAATCTTCGTCAAACATTTGAGGATTGAGGAGCATGGCTGTCTGAGACGAAAAAGGACAAAAGGAAAATAACCCTAACCCCTGACTATGATCGATAGAAGTCATGATGACGAACAACGAAATAAGGAGAAAAAAGAGGGGGAGAAAGTATACGATTGAAGGAAGAAGTGGAAGGAAGAAGCAAGATCATAATGTCAAAGATGGTTTTATATGAAGATGCAGATTTAGAGCTTTATTAAAATTTGGAGAATTTTGTTTAGTTTATTTTTTTGATAACTCGATATGTAGTTAACTAGACAGATTAA
Source organism: Actinidia arguta var. hypoleuca (assembly GCA_030159115.1). Classification (NCBI taxonomy): domain Eukaryota; kingdom Viridiplantae; phylum Streptophyta; class Magnoliopsida; order Ericales; family Actinidiaceae; genus Actinidia; species Actinidia arguta. The sequence continues at coordinate 8,709,589 of BRYE01000001.1, forward strand.
TTCGAGAGTTTAATTCTACTGTTCACACGTACAAACGATAATTTTGTCTACTCTAAATGTGAGTTAGTTTATAACTACTTCAATACTATTTGGTCATGTTTATTTTGGAGATTGAATTTAGAGGATTAAAAATACAGTCAAATTTAAGATTAGATTACTAATTCAATCAGACTAAGTCAGATTATCAATTCTGTGAAATATCAATATGCACTTAATATTAGTGTTGTTGATTATATATATATATATATATATATATATATATATATATATATATATATAACCTTTTATGGTGATATGAGAGACTTCGTAGTATCAGTTTTAATTAATTTGATGCCTTGATTTATGAAATTCTAGAAATGTATATTAATTCTTATTTAACTGTATTATTTGGCGTGAAAATTTATGAAATTTA
>BRYE01000001.1:8720000-8745000 GCA_030159115.1 Actinidia arguta var. hypoleuca
AAATGATCACCTGTCGTGTATTACCCAAAACTTTATTTTATTCCATGTTTGTAATGAAGTAAATAAGAGTGTTACCTTCCATGCATCCAAATGTGACCCACCTAGGCAATAGCTTCTAAAACAAAGGGAAAAAAGACCTTAATTGCCAATCAAAAATGTTACAGACACTAATTAGTTTAGTTACAGACACAATCATTATTCATTACCAATTACTAGTTTTAAACTCTCTCAGCATGCATTTCTCTTTATCTACTGTTTTGACTTCATAACCCCTAATTCGTCTTTCATTAAACCAAGAATTACAAAACTATCATTTTAAGGAATAATCCACCTTAAATATTTTTAACGGTTCATCTATCTATCTATCTATCTATCTATTATTGCAGGGTGAGCTTTTATTCAGACAACACTCAGAGTTCTATTCACTATAATTTTTTTTTTATATAAATGTAAAATATTTTTATAGTTTTCAAATTAATAGTAAAATGAGTTCTTCTAATAAAAATTATATCAATCAAATTAAATAATATACCGACTAAATTAAAATTACTTTGTTTATGTCTATAAAATTATTTGTGCACAACACACCTATTATGCTAGCATGTATTTATTGGCAAATTTTATTATCTTACACACTAAGGAAACAAATCTTGAATCTTTCAATCTATTCCCCAATCGTATGTGGTTTTGAAGTTTTGATGCATGCTTGCATTATTTTCTCACAAGCATGAAAGTTTCAACCAATTCTTAGTCATGGGGGAGTTATCAAATTCCCTTCAATATTGTATATGTATAAAACACATTATGCACATATTTATCTACCTTACCAACCAAAACTTAGACCAACGAATTCAACCAACCACCAATAATATGAAAGCCAAAAGGGTAAATTCTGTCAGTGATCCCTAAATTATTCATCTTGTGTCACTTTAGTCCCTTACGTACTAATTTTCTCAATTTCATCCATAATAAATCCAATTGGGTTTTATATAGTCTTTTGTTGATTATTTTATAAGTTTTTTTTTATAAAAATGGCCTTGTAAGTGTTTTTTCTAAGTCATCAACATTGGTCGTGGATCCGACTCCAGGAAATTTTCAAAAAGATAGTGGTCATAAAACTGGAAATCAAAAATGAAAAGATCTGAAGAACTTCATCAATATCCCAAAACATATATTGAAGACCCTTTTTATAATAAATTAAACTTAGAATGTAACATAGGTAATTAACAAAGGACAACATAAAATCCAATTGGATACATTAGGGATGAAATTTAAAAAATTAGTACATAAGTTGACTAAATTGACACAAAGAGAATACTTTAAGGACCATTGACATAAATTACCCAAACCCAAACTTTTATCCACAAAATGCAGTTCCTTTTTAAGGACAAAATCACCTTGATCCTCTTCACGTTTCACTTGCTTTGCCTTGCAGTTAGAGAGTGTGAAGTGTATGAGAATTGCTTTACAAATTACAAACCCCTCCCTATAAATATAATCCAAACACATTTTGCCCAATTGACACAAAAAAGTCCATTCCCAAGGGAATGTGCCCTTCTTGTGGGAGGACATCCCGGGCCTGCCCAAAATCACCGGCCCAATTCCAAAGTGCCGTATGCCATCCCGAGGCCCAACGTGTCCTCCACGCACGGGCAAAAGAGGATCCTTTTCTCGCAGCTTTGAAGGAGTGTACCAAGAGCATCACAAGTGGGAAAGTGACTGGCGAAAGTAAAAATAGATGTCGCGGGTTCAATTCACGGAAAATCAAGTTTAGTGCTTTTACGTGCAAGGGTTCGTGTGGGGTTAAGGATGGTAATTTGGCAAGCTTGGTTAATCTTCCGTCTCTTCCTAAGATGAGGGACAAAAAAGAGTGAGGCATATTTGGTCATATTAAAAATTTACACGCGTTATCATGAAGAGTGTGTTATAGAGGTTAATCATATGAACTTTTATCTCTAATTTGATCTTTGTCGAATTTTCATTGTGTCGATTTTATATGATATTTTGGCAATTCATAAGACTTAAAATTTTGCAACGGGAAGTTAAAACATTAAATTGTGAGGAATGAATTTGAGAAACCGAATCATCGTGACATCTTGTTGCCTAATTTGATTGGGATACAAACTTTAGGCTTCCTATTCGTGTTGGGTGATCCTAAGAGCATCTTAGGTAGGCAATTCTAGTTAACTAAACCAGCAAAAAAGTTCATTTGTATTTTGACTAGGAACTTTTTACATATATGCTCCAACAATACTCTTCGTTTGAACTATATCCCTTTAAAATAGTGCTTTTTTAATTATTTTTTAATTATTATTTACAATTTACCGCCAAAACATATGAATTTCTCAGCAAACACAACCAAACCCGTGCTCCATGAATGCCAATGCTCTGCTCACAACTACTCAATCCCAATCTCATGAGACATGCAAATCAACCACAGCTCCACTAATTCCACCACATGGAAACTCAATGGAACCAGTGGATGTATCAATTGCCCTCTAATGAGTGAGCAAACTGTGGCTTAGTCCTTTTCGTGCTAATCGCCCTCAAATTAACTATGGAAGTGGACCCATCTCATCTCGGTTCATAGGACTTCCATTTTCCCTCCATGGAAAAACGTCCCATTTGTTCATCCTCAAGTGATCGAAAACTGACTTCGAAACTCAGGTCGCCTCCGTTGGTCTAGGAGTTGCTATTCGGACAAGATGAAGAGCTTCTCATTGAAGAGTAAAGAAAAAGAAGAATAGGGCGGGAGTAGCTCGAAGTTTGAGGCATGGAGTGGAGGGTCTGGGACCATGTTTTGGAGAAGGGAAGAGAAGAGAGAAAATGATGCTGTGGAAGGAGGGTTTATCTCGAGAAGAAGATGGAAGGGTGGAAGAGAGAGCAAAATAATTTTTTAATGCTAAACTAAGCTAAGCTACAGTGACCAGTTACTTTTGACTAGTTACTGTAGCCAAATTCTACCATGGCTAGCCTAATAACAAGGCTGCTGGAGGTGATTTAATAGAAAATGGCCATGTATAATGACTATAAAATGTAGATGACTAGTTTGTTGCAGATGCTCTATGGGTGTACATCCAGTCAGGTGGCTGGCCAGGAGCCTGCCCGCCCCTTTTTGATTGGTAGGGTTTGTGTCTTGTGTCTTGGGTTTCAAGTCCCAAACCCGCCCGAAGTTTCACCAAAAAAATATTAGTAATTTGTACTAAATTCTATAATTTTAATTCCGATGAATCTAAATTCTGGCTCCACCCAGTCTATATCCATTGAGAAACTTATGAAATTAATATGTATCCACCTCAAGCCTTGAAAAACAATTGAGGACGTTTGGAAAAGAACACTCCAAAGGAGAAGAAAGGAGGCTTTTTAATTTCTCTTTAATTTCCTTATTGTTTGTGACCAATAAGTGAGTTTTTTAATACCAAACATTAATTCTTCTTAGGGCATTCACATCAATCTCAACATATTTGAGCTAAATTATAATAAAAAATTACTTTTATATTTTAACTAGCCACTTTTTAAAAGAATGCTATATCAAACTTTTATTCTAAATCTATTTCTCTGAAATATGCCACTTAATTAGTTTTTGTATGGTAAAGAGAGAGAGGGGGCAAAAGACAATTGGTGAATAAAAGATAATATTATAATTATAGACAGAATATATTATAAATTTGTGCATTCTTTTAGCTAACAATTATTGCAAATACAATTTTTAGTTAGCCACTAGATAGGATGATGTAACTAGATAAGGTGATGTAGATGATTTTTTTGTGTTTTATTGGCAAAAATAGCTTAACAAGTATTTTAGAGGCTGGTGTGGATGCTCTTACAGTGACGAAGCAGGGCATGTACCTGAGTAATTTCATCGCATACTTAGTCAAATAATGGAGAAACTATGAAATTTTGTATCAATAAAGCACGTAGTTATAATCATGTCCATCCAAACCAAAAAAAGGTATTAAACTAATGGTTAAATGTCACCCTTCGTCCCTGTAATTTTGCAAAAGTTTCACTTTGGTCCCTATAGTTCCAATTTGAACAATTAGGATTCTATGGTTTCATTTTGGTTCTAACGTAATCCCTCCATTAATATGCATTAATAATTTGGATGCAAATAAAGTACATAAAAACTTACATGGCCATATGTAGGGACCAAAGTGAAACTTTGGTCAAACTTAGGGACCAATGGTTGTTAAATTTTCCTCTAAAAAGGGCCATGTGAGCCTTATGTTCTCTATTTTTATCCAAATTTTTAAAAGGCATAGATGGAGGGACTACTATGAAATCAGATTGAAACTGCATGATGATATATTGTTAAAATTAAAATTTTAGTGACCAAATTGAAATTCTTTTCAAACCATAGGGTCCAATAGTGAAATTTACCCTAAATTAACAGCCATAAACTACATTCAGACCCCTTGGGGTACTAGATAGTGTGAGATCTTTAATGAATAAAGTGAAAAAACATAATCAGTTTCTATGGGGGAGTGAGTTAGAGATTTGAGAGAGAGAGAAAATCGAGGATAGACACTCGCGGTAGTCCAACAACAGCGATATGAGCTGGCACCAATCAATAGCACGGCCATGTTCTAGCTGCAGCACAAAATCAATGAGATCGGCTACTGGAGTTATTTTTAAAAAATAACTCTTTGACGGACAAGTAAGATGACTAGAGAAACTATATGTAGAGAGAGAAAGTGTATATTCTTAATGGCTTAAAACGCGTACCTTGGAAGGGAACATAGATTCTCCTTTTATATCATAGCTCGGTGCGTACCTTGACAAACCAACCGTCATGTTAATAGGTTGGTGGCTAACCCAACCATGCCTTTGTGGCTCAGTTGGAAGCACGTTTCCATATTGCAGACGTCTTGTTCTAGGTACAGGGCTATTAGAAGAAACTCCTGCGTGCAAGTTACCTTTTGTCTCCTGACATACCTCAGGATCTCTGTCGACTGTTATTTTCTAGTCATTCTTGACATGGTCGCCTTACCTGGCTTACTATATAGAGATAGCTATGTGATGCAGATCTCCAGTCCGGCTGATGTCAGTACATGGTAGAGTTCTGACCGAGCTCCGGTGCTCGTTGTCTCCCTTATTTTTCATCATAGTGGCTGGTAGGGCCGAGCTTGTGATGTCTATTTTATCCTCTTATAATTGTCCCTTAGTTCGTATGGGTTGGTCTAATGCTTCACCGAGGTTATGTGAACTAGATATGTTCGGACTTTGTTGTGAGATTTCTCATTGGTTTGGGTGAGGTGGTTGCCCACGCTTGAACTTCCTTTTTTGCCTTTTCATATTCTGAACCAAGGACTTTACATCCTCCATTTTGGCTGTCAGTCTTTTGCCTTCTGCCTTAATGGCAGTCGCTTCGTCTTCTCCCATTATGGCAGACTCTTGGGCTTCTGCCTTAATGGCGAACTCCTCGTCTTCCTCACAGTTGCGGGCCCTTTATCTCCCATTTGCCCCTATTTAAATGCGAGGCCTTGAGAGATTTCTTCAAAGTGAAAATGAGTCTTCTCTCTATTCATTGCTGCCATCTGATCGTCGACGGCTGTTCTCTGGCTTTTAGATGGTTACTCTCTTTTGGGGTCGTTTCTTGTTCTCAAAATATGGGGTGCAAAGAGCTCATTCTCTCAATTTGGTCGAGCAGCCACAATATTAGGGAAGAGTTAGCTGAGGTTTACATGAACTTTCTCCTCGCCTGAGCTCTTGTTCGGGAGAGATTTCTCGAGTCATCATTCGAGGCAACAAACACTCTTATAGCTGATAAATAATCTGTTGTGAGTAGTAATTGCTCTCTCGTACCTAATAACCAGTTTGCTGCAAGTAGTCAATGCTTTCCTATTGCTGATAAATAATTTACTGCGAGCAGTAAGTGTTCCGCACATTCGCCCTTGCCGACATGTGATTCTGCAGGCTTCAACCTGGTTAGGAAATATCGCCATGCAACACCTGTTCTGTAGGCCAAAGTTAAATAATGGATATCTGCTTGATGACTGTGTTATCAGTTGATCATATCCACTATCTTAAGGCAACTATCCACAAGGATTGCATAACAGAGCTCGACATCTTTCATGAAATAGCTCGGCATCACTTCGGAGCACCTAGTTTCAGAAATTTTGTAAATGAATAACTTTGTACTTTGAAATACTTTGTACTTGAACAGCTTTGTGCTTGAATAGCTCTGTAATTGAAATACTTTGTGTAATGAATGAATTTACCTGTTGGATTTTGTTTGCATTCTTCTTTTTATTCAAAGGTCTTCTCTTCTATATATGCCCCAAGTACAATTAGGCAAGATTTATAGGGCAGAACTCAAAATTCCATATGAGCTCAATTAAATTTCTCATGAAAATCTTTCTTAAGTGTACTTAGGTAGTCTTAGAGCTCGAAACTCACAGTGGTTTGGCTAATTCTTTCACGAACATATTTTCCAAGTTTGGCAAACCTCGCGGGACAGAGGTCGGAGCTCGCATAGAGCTCGGCTAAATCTCTCTTAAATTTTTATCAAGTATACTTAGCAAAACTCAGGGGATGGAGTTCAGAGCTTGCACAAAGCTTGGCTAACTCTCCCTTAATAATTTGCCAAGTATACTTAGCAAATCTCGCGGGACTGAGTTTGGAGCTCTCATAGAGCTCGGCTAACTCTCCCTAATTTTTTTTTCTAAGTGTAGCAAACCTCGCGGAACCGAGCTCAGAGCTCGCATAGAGCTCAACAAACTCTCCCTAAAATTTTTTGCTAAGTATAACAAACCTCGCAAGACAGTTCAGAGCTCGAATAGAGCTCGACTAACTTGTCATGCCCTAGATAATACGCGATCCGGCCACATAAGCATACACATCATATCAAGAAAAGTCAATGAAATATAATAACTTATGACTACATATCATCATAATATCATAGTACAACTAATTACAAATGAAAATAAGGATGATATCCCATGGACATGAGCTTCAATTACAACTAATTACAGCATACCTTCCCGTGGGACCACGCTCTCCATGAGCTTCAATTACAAAACAAGGATGATATTCCATGGACAATGCCCACGTCGGGCCAAAAGAATATTACAATTTTTCAAAATACATTGACATATTTTCTAAATGAAAATACAGTAAATGACAATCCACATGCCTCAAGATTTAGGATAGATCTCAGTAACTGAAATTCATTTTATAGTAAAGGTGAGTTACCTTACAAAGATTTAAATATGGACTTGATGTCTCAAGTCAAAACCATGATACATACTATATAATGAAAACATGATACAATAAAGTAAGCTTTCATTCATATCAAAATATACTTCTGATTCCAATCTGTGATTTCATAAATCAACAAGTTCTCAAATTCTAGACTTTTCTCAAAAATATTTATTCCATGATTTCTTAAATCAATGATTTCACAATTTTTTTGGCTTTTTACAAAAAATAATAATCTTTCCGAATGACATACCAGGCTAGTACCTAATTAATCTCGTCATGCACTAAGCATATAAGACAATATCCGGCCCACTTCTTGGACTTTCACCAAAGGTTTGGCATAACCAATATTCGGCCAATTTCTCGATCACTAATTGAAGGCTTGATATTCCTTCTCACATGGTTGTTATCTAGGTCTTTCACGTCGGACTTAATCTAAGTCATCTTATTCTGGGTACACAATGTACCAAGTTTGGCATATCCTAGTGTGCCATTTCCAAAATTATTTTCAAATTTTCACACACACATAAAACCTTGCATTTACTAAAAGTTTAAATATAAACAACGTAATATGCAAGTATTTAAACCGTCAATAATAAACTATTATTGAAATAATTGAAATGCATTTAGTACAAACAATGTTCAAAATTATAACCATAACCAATTATATTTACTTCAAAAAGTTTTCATGAAACTATTACAGTAGGTGACTACCGGTAGGAGTCTGGGTACTACCTGTAGATGGTGTCTCAGAGACAAAATCAAATAAATCATTACTGGTAGTAGAAAGGAGTACTACTGATAGACAACTATCCAGTGGCAAAATACCAAAAATCATTATCGGTAGTGAAAAAATGAACTACTGGTAGATAACGAATTCCAGTAGCTAAATACAATGAATCACTATCGATAGTGGAACAGAGTACTATTGGTAGACAATGATCCAGTAGCAAAATGCAATAAATCACTATCGGTAGTGAAAAAAGTACTACCGGTAGTTTGGGCCCTCGAGCCAACTTCAAAAAACAAAAGGAACTATTGGTAGAGAAAATGCGACTACCGGTAGACGTCACAAAAAAACAGACGATTCCAGATATCAAAATTCTAAACTTTTTAAATAAACCAAATCTTTTATTTAGGGTTCAACACTCAAAATAATACCTCAATAGGCTAAGTATAAGTCATTAAGAACAACCCCACAAGTCAATCCTCTTTTCCTCAATAAATGCAATGAAAGCTCCCAAAATGTTAAAGAAAATGAGATGCAATCCTAAGCTACAACTTGCTCCCACTTTAAATATTCTTGGCTTAAAACGAAGCCCCCGTTAAGTAGATAATTTCTCTCCAAAGGATCACCACTTGAATCTCACTCTAACCCACTCAAATCTAAGCTCAATGATGAAAACCCTAGATAGAAAAGAAAAGAGAAAACGTGAAAAGAAAAGGGAAAGACAGAAAATGAGAGAGAGATACATAATAAATGCCCCTTTTACCTTAAGGCCTTGTTTGGCCAACACACAAAAGATCAAACTACTCATGGATCAAGTATTTGGCCCATTCCCTCACAAGCCTAACTTCCATTCCTTTCAAACCCAATATATTTTACACTTAGGACCAATTACACCCCAAGTGATCCAATTGAATCAAATGGGTCCAGTTTACACCAAAGTCCATAATGACACACATATATAAATTTTTTTTTGAAACCTTACAACTCTTCCTTAAAAATTTGCCAAGTATGCTTAGAAAATCTTGCGGGACGGAGTTCAGAGCTTACTTAGAGCTTGCTAGTTCTCCCCTGATGCTATGCAACATGTTGGTATTTGATTGGTTCTTGATCTCGGTTCACCACTGATGTCGAGGCTCTCTTACTTGCCCCTAGGGCTTATTTCGTTTGGACACACGGTGTGGGAGTTGCCACGTGTTTATTTCTCGTTAGTTTAGGTGCGATGGTTAGCATGCAAAATGATACACCCTAAGGGCGTGTTTGGTCAGTTTTTTGGCCTCTTCAGCTTCTATATAAGTGACCGTACGCATTCCATTCCACTTTTCATACTACATTTTTTAGAGCATCTAGAGAGAGAGAGAGCGATACCATTCTTCTTTCATCCTTGCCACCAGCATCTATTCTGATGCTAGCAACCTCGCTCCAGCATTCTTTTTAACTACCGTTCCAATTGGTCCGTGCCTATTCTTCTTTCTTTTGCACACTGTAAGTAGTTTTGTTGTAGAAATTCTGCTATTTTCTTTTGTTCATGCATATGCCAATTTTCTTCTTTCTTTTATGAATTTCATAATTTTTAGGCCTCTTGTTGCGTCTGTCTATTGTTGACCATGTGATTTGCTCATTTTTTCATTGAAATAAGACATGTGGTTGCCCTTTCGCCATTGATGGGTGACTCTAAGCTTTTGAATTATGGTCCAGATTTGTTTGGGTTGCCCCTAACTTACTTTTGATTTTTGACGGGTCTATCCCCCGAATCCTTTTGCTACCGAGCTTACCCTGAGGTGGCAGAGGGATTTGATCACTGGAACAAGATTTGACACCTGTTGTCCTTTGGGCTGAGCTCGTTTCCTTGCGGCTTGTATTAATCATGATATGTAATTGGGCTCATTCTTACCATTTGCTTATGTTTTCAGAACATGGAGTTGAACCAGGCTCAATTATTGGTTCATGATGATACGGCCCTAGTCCAGTTTCGTGCGAACCATAATATTTTGGATAACGTCCTTATAGAGAAGCCGGGCCCAATTAATATGATGCTGATTGGGTAAAGGGGAGGATAACAGCATACCTATCCAGACTTGGTTCATTCATCAGGTCGGCCTTAGATTCCCTCTTAGTCAATTGCTGAAAGAGTTTATGGCCTTATGCCATCTCATCTTCACGCAAGTATTAGTAAATTTTATTTGAACTGTGTGCATGCACTAATTAAGAGAGAGGGCCAAGAATTTACTACCAAGGACTTGCTTCATGTATATTGCATAGTGCTACCTAGGAGAAAACCGTATGTATGAGGATAACCATTACCTTCAACTTCAAAAACCCAATCAGCCCCAGACGAGGTTGGTTACTATTCCCCAAATAAAGACTTGTATTTGAATGATTTTGTTTGGGTCTCCGGTCAATGGGAGTTCCAAGCTGATGACCGTAGTCATTTTTTCATTTCCGAGATATAGGGGGCTATATTCCCATTGGTAAGAGTAGTTTTCATCTTGGTTTCTTTTGCATTGGCTTTTTTGACATAATTTTGTGCTAACTTTGTTTTTGGTGATCTGATGTTTTTTCCATCTTGGTTTGGATTTTACAGGAGTTAGTGCCTGGTATTGAAAGAGTTCCGAGTGTTGTGCTGCTGCAATTGAAGCGGTGAACAAGTGTGGGTAGATGCGCAAGGTTGTTGAGCTACTCAATTACATCCTGATCTACTACCACGTAGTCCCTCATTGAGGTGATCGTTTAAGGCAGACAAGACTTCCTCCTCTCCAAATTTATGAATGAGCTCTAAAGTGTAAGAGTTCGCTTTTAGTTAAAGTTAGTGATTTGATTGAAGGTACCGTCATCGAGCTAAGGCATCTAATGGAAGACATTGAAAGGGAGAGCACCGGTTCTACTGACTCAAGCTCTTCCGATTAGTTCAGCAACAACGATGACACAAGCAAAGTTGGGGATGAGGAAAAAGATGTCGAGATTGAAGACGGCGAAGAAGTCAACCATGTTAGGGATCCTGCTCCAGAACCAGTTATTGCTCCCTCCAACCCAAATCCCTGTCGTCAAGCCCATACTTGTGTTCAATTTGGCTTCAGACATTGTTGATGACCTCAATTTCCCAATGGTTTTACTTGCTCTTGAGGACTTGATTGAGCATTCCTTCAACCAAGGCAGCCACTTGGGATACAACTCAAAGGGAGAAGTGGATATGGATCCCAAGTAAAGGGTCTTGAGCTTGGCAGAGTTTCAATCTAATCATCCCATTAGGCCGCTGGGGATGAGCCTGCAAAGTAAGCCCTTGATTCAATTTTGGCTTTCTCGAGCTTGGCGGAGTTTCAATCTAATCATCCCATCAGGCCAACAAAAGGAAAGTAAAACAGCATGCGGAGGGGACCTCCCGACAAAAGAAGGGAAAAGGGGCTAACAGCTCGAATGCCCCTTGAGGATCACTGGCACTCTCGAGCTTTGGGCTCCGAAATTTGCTGTTGTTGAGCTCGGAAAGTAGGTCACCAATGCTGATACCTCAAAGGATCACGAGACCTTCTTGTCTTTGAGGAATGCTATCATGCTCCCACAAGATGTGCCAAACCTTATCGACGAAGAATCGGAAAAGTTCAGCGACCGATTGATTATGCAAGGACTCCAGGTATGTTGGTTAACTCATTTAGTTCTTTTTTTGTTTCCTCTCGTCACTTAGTAACTTTCTTTGTATTTGATTATTTTGTAGCTTTTTCAGTGAGCTGTGGCCAACTCCGAATGCATGAAGAAACACGCCATAAATCTGAAGAAGGCTAACTAGAAGGCCCATAATTTGGAGAACGAGATGAAACCTACTAGGATTGATTTGGCTACAGTAGAGTAAGTTTCCATTAATGCTTATAGTGAGGCTGAGATTGCTATTAAGCAGATGACCAAGGCTCTACAAGATGTGGTCGAGCTTTAGAAGGTGGCTTTTGGCAAGGTTTTCTAGAAGGTGTTCGATTGTGGCTATAACCGCGCTAGTGACTCCTACAAGAAAGTTGAGCAGCGCCCAGGTATTTTCTAAGAAGTCTGGCTTGCCTTCCTAAAAAAGCTCGGGACTCCTTCGTATCATCCAACCTGGACTACAATGCCCCCACCAGCCTAGCTTCTGGACCCGCCAATAGTTTACTCCCCAATCATCCTTCTGGGCTTTAATGAAGAGGAATACGCGAACCAACCAGCTGAGGATGACGATGGTGCTGATGCTAACATGGCTCAAGACAAAGAGCTCGAGGGAGGTGAAGGAGAGAACATTGGGGATTTTGAATGAGTAGTTGGCGAAGAAAACCTGACCATTCCTCTAGCAGAATAGTCTGTCCTTCTGATTTTTGCTCAAATTTTGACCATTTTTTGCTAATGAAATGTAACATTCTTGGCCTTTGAACAATATTTATTTTTCTTCAAAGCTGCGAATAATGTTTTCTTTCTTCAACTTCTTCCATTTGATAGATGATGTTCTGATTTTGATATCCCGTCTCTTGCTTTTCTTTCCAATGCGCTCGTGGGATAGAGTTCGAGGCTCGCATGGATGCCTTAGCTGAGGCCGTATTGAGGTAACATTGTTTGGCCACTACTTGATGACTTGGTGCACTGTGGAAGCCACTTCTTCATCCTGTGCAACTAATCTTAGGTAACAATCGTGTCATACGGGGAAGGTATGTCTAGAACAACAAACACTATCACTAGCTCTTGGGAACCTATTCGGACTTTAAGGGTCATAGTTCCCAAGGGCTAGTGAGACTGAGTGTTGAATCCAACTAGGGAAGCTCAAGTTGTTTTAAAGTCCGATTGTGAAAGCTTAAGTTGTTTAAAGAAGTCATAATACATCAGCTCAACTGAACTTCTTGTATCTACTAAGATCCTCTTCGTGTCATAATTGCTTATCCTAAGCTAGATGACCAAGTGGTCAGTATGGGGATGTTGCACCCTCCTTAGGTCGGCTTTGGTAAAGATGATGCTTCTTGATTTGGATATCGTTTATCTCGGCTTATTTGTCATTGATTAGACCGAGAGGATCTCGTTCATTCGTCTGATCCTTCAGATCTCTCCACAGATCCTATTCTCTAGATCTAGGTGGTTTAGGCCCCCAATCATGTGAATAGTGCCCAAGAGAAGATTCTCATCCTCTATGGTTTTGTCAATCTTGTTATTGCCCCGATCAAACCTCGGGTTAGATCTAACCTCGGCCTTTTTTGCTTGAGTATTTTCCTCATCAACGAACTCCTTCAAGTAGACCAGCTGGTCAAGAAAAACCTTCAGGGCCTGACAGTTCTCAATTTTGTGTCTCTTTTCCACAAGGAAGGAACATTTCCATCGTTGATTGCGCTTCCTAGGGTCTTCTCCCATGGGTTCAAGTTTTTTGAAGTAAGGTTTGTCTCAGATTTGGGAAAGGAGCTTGTAAATCGTCTCTTTAAAGGCTACGTTGATTCCTTGCCTTACTCGGTTCTCATAGTTAATTGGACCTTCCTTGTGCTTTTTGAATTGCCCTTCTCCCAAGTTGTTTCTTCATGCAGCTCGCTCTACCTGTCGAACATCATCTTCAAACTAGGCAAACATCTCGACTTAGGAGTTTGAGGCGAACATCTCGACCCAGGACATAGGTTCCTAGAGGTCAGTTGGCGGGTTGAGCATCAAATTCTCCTAGAGTCTCTCCCCAAGAGTCAGCCCGAGCTTGTAGCTTACCACGGCCAATTCCTTTAAGTAATCTTCAATTTCATTATAAGTTTTCCAATAGTGCTTGCTGTAACTTCGGATTGACTCGTTCTTGCCTTTCTTGAGCGTCAAGAGAGAGCTAACTCTTTTTGGTGCCTTTGTGTTTATGACGAACCAAGCCATGAATGACTCGGTGAACTGATAAAAGCTTTAAATTAATTTTGGCAGTAGTTGGTCGAACCATTTGAACCCCAGATCTCCCAGGCTCGATGGAAACACCTATCACATTATGGCATCCATGTGATTCCAGAGGGGCCATAATCTACTTGACATGGCTGATGTGGGATCTAGAGTTTGACTTTCATCGTATAGTATAAACCTCGGCAGTACAAACTTTTCTGGCTGGTCCATTCCCTTAATTTCTTGGGAGAATGGAATTTGGTATCTCGGGGCTAGTTCCTTTTGTGCTGATATAGCCATCCAGGCTACCGATCTAGTAGGAATGATAGTCTTGACAGGTGTTGTAACTGTTTGATTGTTGAGTTTCTCACATAGATCCCCTTCTTGGTTTCTTCTAGCGTTGAGCATTATGTGAAGGTCCACACTAGAGCGAGCTTGGCCTGGTGACACCCTTTGCTTGCTCGATGCTATGAATTTGCTATCACATTGGCTTTCCAGGTCAATGTGTGACTCATGTCGCTTTTCCTTACAGGCTTCACGAGGTGGATCTCTTAAGCCCCAGATCTTCTTCTAAAGGGTTCTCCTTCATTTATTTGTGGTATTTTCACCAATTTGTTGTCAACTAGAATCTATGCCATATGTGCCAATTGTGCTTGCAGGCGTTTAATGGTGATATCCCAACTATCTTCGTCTTCAAGAAGCAACTAACCTAGCCTCTTTTTAGAGGTGGCCTTAGCCGTCCTCTGTGCATCGGCCAGTAATTTAGATCATTTGTCCTCAGGAGTCCTGGGAGCATGAGGGGACTCCCCTCGGGTTTGATGACTGTAGGAATAGTTTTCATCCTGTGATGCCATAAAAAATGCCCTTGTGAATGTCTATAATCAATTTTCTAAAAACAGCGCCAATTGTGGGTAGTGACTTAGAGAGTTTAGAGAGAGAAAATTGAGAATAGACATCTGGAGTGGTTTAGCGGCAGTGATATGAGTTGGCACCAATCAACAGCACGACAATGTCCTAATTGCAACGCAGAAACAGTGAGATCGGCTGCCGGACTATTTTTAGAAAATGGCTCTCCGACGATTTCTTGCCTTTGGTAGTTAGTTATAATTGTCATGTTTGTCTATATTTCAGTTTTCAAGTGTAGAAACCTATCGAAGCAGCATTTCTCAAAAGTACCGAGAACGAATCCATATAGAACTTTTGTATTGGACAGTTAAAGGTATTGCAAGTAAATTCAAGTATAAAAAGAAATTTGTAAAAGATTTTGAAATTGTTTTGAGTTGGAGTTAGTTGTATTCTTCTTTGAAATTTGTAAACAATATATAAAATTGGTAAATTCCAAGTACTTAACTCTATTCTTTTATTAGATTTCCTAGTTTCTTTCGTTTTTTTTGGTGCTCAACCAATTCTCATGGTAAAATGAGATTGGTTGGAATATTTTGTAGTAAAACTTTCTTTATATCTAAAAATATGTTTATGAATTGTCAATAAATTAAACTAATACTTCAAACCCTTAGAATGCTTGTGATCTAAGTATTATTTGTACCAAGGAATCTTGTTGACAAATAATCAAAGATTTACACAATTCTAAGCTTTGATCTTTGTATTATCATTGTTCAATTTTGCAACAACCTTTGGTATTCACTTAAGAGAAGGAAAAAATCTAGTTTTATCTAGGTTCAGATTAGAGTATTGTACTCAGACTAAACTAACAAGTTAGCCTACCATAATTGAGCAATAGTTAAACGTATTTATGAACTTTAGAAGTTTAAAACTAAAATTGATTAACTCTAGAATTCAACTAAGTTTATGCAGAAGGAAATTGCATTACGAATTGTAAGACATTTAACAATTATTGTAAGCAAGAAACCAGCCATTAAGGTAGATAATGTAAGCAAGAAACCAGCCATTAAGGTAGATAATGTAAGCGAGAACCCAACCATTCAGCGGATAGAGAAGAGTGCAAGTACTTAAATTAATGTACGTATATTGATGAACAAGTAAATTTCAAGTGTTTGTATTTAAACTAAGAAAGAAAAGAAAAACTAACTCTTGAAAATATTTCAAGGCTAAGCAAACAATTGTATGTGTTTTGTTCTCCTAAAAATTCCATCCTTTCTTCTCCCTAGTTTTGGAGGAGCTCCCTCCTATTTATAAAGAAAAAGAGAGAGAGGAGAGAGAGAGAGAGAGAACGCGTGCAAGAGAGATGGGGAAACAACTCCTTTTGGTGGTCAAAGAAAGATGCCACTTTTGGTGTCAGAAGCTTATTTTCTTGGTCAATGTAGGCTGCCCAAAAATAGCCCTTCTACTCAATTCCCGATCGGTCGAGAATTTGCTGGACCAGTCAGGGTATGGCGGTTGGCTTCTGATCTTGTTCAATCGATTGAGCTTTCAGTCCAAAATTGCTTCTTTTTATCTACAAAACCATTTAAAAACCATTCGTGCAAAACAATAATTAATTTGAATGAATAAAATGCGCAAGAATGCTAAAATACAGGGATATTTGATCAATAATTTGTAATAAAATATGTTAAACAGAACCACACACCCCAACTTGAGTTTTGCTAGTCCCTTAGTAAAATAAGATAACTTAGTAATTTACACTTAGTGGTTTGAGAATCATTTATCAACATGACATGCACATGACCCATTTCAAATACACATGAATGATACAAAATTTTGAAAATCCTATTCATGGATCACTTCTGATTCAACCAAACACTATACCTTTAAACTTAATCAAGCAACCACGCATGCATTCCATCTATTTAATTCGAGCTTCAACTTCAAGTGTCACTTGGGTGTGTCACTCACAATAAAATCACATAAATACAATTCTAGGCACAAATCTCACAAACATGTTTTGATAGACCAATATCACAAGGAATATACAGAAATTACATGTTTTAAACAAAGCTCAAATAAAATATTATATGTTCTATTTTATGAGCAATGAGAAAATAGCCCAAAAGTTAAGCATAACAAGTTATGTAAGGAAAACATATCCATCCAATTCGAAATTAATAGCACCACTAGAGTTAACATAGACTTGTTTAGTTTTATAATGACCTTGGTGCCAAAAAGAATGGGTTAGACCAAAAAGGATGACAACTTATGATGTGTTGCGGAATTCTATCCAAAAATGCTGCCATCTGACCCCTTCCCACTGCTAATATTGTTTCCACCATGGGTAAAAACCTACTCTGAATCTTCCTCCTCTTTCTTGGTTCCATCTTGGAAGTTTTAACAATAGTGGAGATGGAGATAACCCTTTTGAGAGAAAGATTTGGGGAGATTGGAGGGTTCCTTGGTGAGAATTTAGAAGGTTTTGATTTTACAGAGGCTTACATTCTATCGTGTTTTGATCGGTCAAAATACAATCCTTGACCGGTCCAGCTTGCCCTGCACCTTTCTAAACTTCAATTCTTTCTTTTAACTCCTCCAACTTATTATATATTTTTTTCACACTTCAACCCACAAATTGCCACCTTCAATATTATCAACATCTCATAACATCTCTTTTCTTATTCTAGCCTATTCTTCCACTCACAATTAGTTCTTAGGTTTAAGCATTGATGGGGAATTCAAGTGTATATGACTCAATTTGAGGTTCAAAAAATTTAGACTCAAAGTATGTGGTCTTTAAATGAATTGAATGTCATTGTATCATCCTCTAGGTGCCATAAATTATGTATTAAACGAAACTGAAATCAAGTATAACATTTTTATGTCTTAATCAAGATATTATGTTCCCATGAATAAAAGAGAGACTCGAAATTTTCAGATAGGTTCTAAGTCTCTTCTCTTTTATGTCAATATTTCTTCAATACATGATTATTCAACTTTGTTTATTGGTACATGCTAAGTTATACAAGAGTCATCCATTATACAATCATGGCATCAAATTTAAGCATCAAACTGGAATTTTATAGTTCACATGAGCATGCTTAGAGTCAAATATATCCTTAAACCACTAATTATTCCAAAATTGATCAAAAATTTTAAAAAGTTGGACAAATTTCTTTTTACACTTGAATTTACTTGTAATAACTTTAACTGTGCAATACAAAAGTTCTATATGGATTCGATCTTGGTACTTTTGAGTAATATGATACTCCAGTAGGTTTCTATGCTTGAGAACTACAAATTAATAAACACAACGATTATAACTATTTGCCAAGGGCAAGCATTTTTGGTGTCGTTGTCAGGGAACTTTTAAAGCACGAACGTTTAAAATCTTGTGATTACATTACAAGAGTTGTAAGTAAATTCTTTCATTCCTTTTACATTTATGTTTTGAAGAGGAATTGAAGTTTGCATGTCAATGTGGTATGGAGACAATTTTGGTAGATTAACATGGAGGGACTTGAAGAAGAAGACAGAGTACGCCTTCAATTTCAAGTCCCCAATGAGGCCCCCGTGCCTCAAGGACAATATATGCAAGATTATCTCAACCCGACAAGAGCGTCAACTCCATCATGCATAATACAACCTGCCAATGCACACACATTCATCATCAAACCAGGCATGCTGCCATCACTTTCCATATTCCACAGAATGGAAAGTAAGAGTCCATACTTGCACATAAAGGAATTCAAAGAGATGGTAGGCACAATGGTAGATGATCCTCAAAGAGAGGATATAACCTGTCTTAAACTTTTTTCTTTTTCATTAAAAGACCGAGCTAAAATTTGGCTAAACTCTCTTAGAGCCTATTTTATAACTTCATGGGGAACAATGCAGGAGGATTTTTTTTTAAAAAAATTCCCATGAACAAAATAGTATCCCTTAATATTCTGTAGATAGAACAAGGAATGAACCCAACACATCTGGACATGGGAAATACACATTAAGATAAGAGGACGACTTGCAAACCAAATATACTCAATTAGCTAGGAAGTTAGAATCCTTAGAATTGAAGAAAATCCATGAGGTTAGCACGTCGTCTAGTAATGAGAAAATATGTGTCATTTGTGATAAAAAAAAGGGAATTCTATAGCTAGATGCCCTACTCTACAAGTGTTTAAAGAAGTTTTGAGTGGAGAGCAAAGTTCAATTAATGCTCTCAACCAACCACAGAAGCCCTTTAATAATGCATTCTCAAATACATACAACCCAAGATGGCAGAATTATCCTAATTTTTCATGACGGAACACTGAGAATACAAATTTTGGGGCACCAACCCTCACAAAAAAGGAATATGGAGGACACGTTGTAGACTTTTATTTAGAGTTAGCAAGCTGCGTGGAATCATAACAAAGAGGCCATTGGTGACATTCGAACCTAGATGACCAAGTTGACTACAGCTATGGGTGGATTACTGAATGAGAAAGGGACGTTCCCTTCTCAACCACAAGCAAATCCATAAGGCCAACATGGTGTGGAGTCCTGTATAGCTTTCAATGCACACTTAGAACACTTGAAATCCATCACCACCTTGAGAATTGGTAAAGAGATTGAAAAGACTATCTACCCAAACCCAACCCACATTGGGGCTCATAAATCTTCTACGAGGAATTCTGAGAACCTAGAACCTTTGAACAAAGAATCAAAAAGTGTATCTGATAAGAGGGAAAAAGAACCAACTCCTTGTCCAATACCATCACCATTTCCGCAAAGACTCCGATTACCACAAAAGGGAACTTCAAATACTGAAATTTATGAGCTCTTTGAGCAAGTAAAAATCAATATTTTCTTACTAGATGCTACAAAACAAATTCCTTCATATGCAAAATTTTTAAAAGAATTGTGCATAGTGAAATGCACAATGCAAGTACAAAAAAAGGCATTCTTAATGGAGCAAGCAAGCTCAATAATTCAGACTACGAAAACCCCAAAATATAAGGACCCTGGGTGTCCGACAATATCAATTATCATAGGGGCTACTCGAAATGAGCATGCTTCGTTGGACTTAGGTGCAAGTGTAAACCTATTACCCTACTCTGTGTACAAACAACTGGGATTGGGAGAGTTAAAACCAACCAATGTCACTCTTTAACAAGCAAACAGGAGTACCAGAGTACCTATAGGTATGGTTGAGGATGTCCTGATACAAGTTGATAAATTTTATTTTCCTACAAACTTTATTATATTGAACATTCAACCAATAACAAATCTACAAATCCAAATCCCTATCATTTTAGGCCGCCCATTCCTAGCAACCTTTAATGCATTTATTCAATGCAAGAATGGGGTAATGAGACTAGCTTTGGGTAACATGACTTGTGAACTAAATATTTTTAATGTAGCCAAGCAAGTAGGGGACGAGGGTGAAGTCCAAGAGGTCAGTAGTATCGAGAGTATAGTGGAAGACTACATACAGACATCCATTTACTCTAATCTACTTGAAACATGTTTGGTAAATCCAACAACCATTAAGTACAGTTTGAGTGAGTAAGTTAAGCAACTATACTCTTTGTTGGATACCAATGAAATTTATGAGTTAAACCAATGGGCACCAAAATTTGAGACACTACCACCCAATGAAAATCAAATTCTTCCGTTAAGTGTTCAACCTTTTACCTTGGAGTTAAAAACACTTCCATCAAATCTCAAGTACGTCTTTTTAGGAGAAGAGGAGACATTTCCCGTGGTAATTTCAACCAGTCTTATTAATAAACAAGAAGCCTAACTTTTGGCAGTCTTAAAATCTCATCGAAATTCCATAGGATGGAATGTGGCTGATATTAAGGGTATCAACCCTTAAGTGTTTGTATTTAGATTAAGAAAGAAAACAAAAACTAACTCTTGAAAATATTTCAAGGCTAAGCAAACTATTCTATGTGTTTTGTTCTCCTAAAAATTCCATCCTTTTTTCTCCCTAGTTTTGGAGGAGCTCCCTCCTATTTAGAGAGAGGGAGAGGGAGAGCTTCCATTTTCTAGTGTGAAAATGCCATTTTCTTGGTCAAGGAAGGCTGCCCAAACAACCCCTTTTGGTGGACAAGGAAGGCTACCCTTTTTGGTGTTAAAAGCTATTTTCTTGATCAATGAAGGCTGCCCCAAAACATCCCCTCTGCTCAATTCCTGATTGGTCGAGAATTTGCTGGACAGATCGGGGTATGGCAGTTTGCTTCGATCTTTTTCAATTGGTTGAGCTTTCAGTCTAAAATTGCTTTCTTTTATTTGCAAAACCATTTAATAACCATTCAATCAAAACAACAATTAATTTGAACAAATAAAATGCGCAAGAATGCTAAAATATGCAAGGATGCTATCAAGTGTGACAACTAGCCTCTCCTAGTACTCTTGATATAATGCTCATGCTTTAAGAACACCTTGTTCACCCACTTGTCCTTCTATTTCAACAACTAATATACCATAGCCATTTGATTGTCTAATTCAGGATACAACTTGTCCTTAATCATTGAATTTAGAATATGACCCCCACTTTTCATAATTTGGAGTCTGTGATCTGATCTTGGCCCACGTTTCCATGAATCCCATAGATCACTGACAAATTTGAATGTAGAAAACTCCAACATTATGGGATAGTGAGTTAGAGAGTTGAAAGAGAGGAGATTAAGGATAGACACCCGCGGTGGTCTAGTGGCAGCGATATGAGTTAGCACCAGTTAACAGCGTGGCAATGTCCTAACTACAACATAGAAATAGTGAGATCGGATGCCAGAGCTATTTTCAGAAAATTGCTCTCCGACGGTCAAGTAAGATGACCAGAGAAAGTATATATATATATAGACAAAGTGTATGTTCTTAATGGTTTGAAATGCGTACCTTAGAAGGGAACATATGCTCTCTTTTTATATCATAGCTCAGTGCATACCTCAACGCGCCACCCGTCATGTCAGTAGGTTGCTAGTTGACCCAACCATGCCTCTGCGGCTCAGTTGGTAGCACGTCTCCATACCTCAAATATCTTGTTTCGAGTGCGGGGAGCAGTTAGGAGAAACTCTACCATGCAAATTACCTTCTATCCCCTAACATACCTTAAGATCTCTATACTGTTATTTCTAGGTCATTCCTAGTGTGGTCGCCTTACCGAGCTTACTATATAGCGACAACTCGGATGGGATGTCGAATTCTAGTTCGACTGATGTTAGTACATGGTAGGACTTTGACTGAGCTCCAGTGCTTGTCAGTTCCCTTATTTTGCATCATAGTGGCTCTGTTAGAGATTGTTAGTGGAGCCCGAGTTGGTAATATCTATTTTATCCTTTTATAGTTTCTTTTTTAACTTAGTGATATGATGAGAGTCATAAGTTTACATATTTCTATCTAAAATCCTCCTTATTTAAAATACTATTGCACATATAATTGTTGTTTTAAACTTGTTGTAGAACAAGTAGACTACGTGTTGTGTAGGGAGAAAACAATGCTTAAAAGATAGTTGAAGCACAAAGAACCAAAACAAATGGAAGATAAGCATTGAGTTGGGAATTGAAGGTAGAAAGCCCTGTTTAACCAGTCCAGCTAGATACCCGACCAGTTCAGCATTTCTCTACTGGTCTAGAAGGGACCAAAAACTAGAAAGAATGACCAAGCCATTGGTGACATTACCCCATAAAAATAGAATTTATAGGATACTTTACATACTTTTATCTAGAGTCAGCAGGCATCGTAGATTCAGAATAACCAAGCCATTGGTGACATTACCCCAATTGACCAAACTGACCACAACTGTGGGTGGGATACAAAATGAGAAGGGGAAGTTTCCTACATAACCACAACCAAACCTCAAGGACAACATAGTGTAGAGACTTATATAGTACCAAAAACCCATCTAGAACAATTGAAGTCGATTACCACTTTAAGAAATGACAAGGAAATTGAAAAAATTGACTATTCGAACCTAGCTCACACAGAGACTCAGAACCTTCTGAGGTGAATACTAAGATATTAAAGCCTTTGAATAGTGAGACAAAAACTATGTCTGATGAGAATAGAAAATAATCAATGCCCTATCAGACACCAACACCATTTTCAAGACTTCGATTACAAAAAAAAGGAACATCAAATTCTAAAATTTACAAGATTTTTGAACAAGTAAAAATCAATATTCCCTTACTGGATGAAACTAAACAAATACTTCATATGGAGCAAGCCAACTCCATATTAGATGCAAATTTTTTAAAGAATTTATGTACAGTAAAACGCATAATGCAGGTACAAAAGAAAGCATTTCTAATGGAGCAAACTAGCTCCACAATTTAGACTACGAAAGGCTTCAAATATAAGGAGCCTAGATGTCCGACAATATCTACTGTCATCGGGGCTGCTCGAATTGAACATGCTCTATTGGATCTAGGAGCAAGTGTAAACCTACTACCTTACTCAGTGTATCAACAACTAGGATTGGGAGAGCTGAAACCAACAAATGTTACTCTTCAACTAGCGGACTGGAGCACTCGAGTACCTACTAGTATGATTGAAGATGTTTTAATATAGGTGGACAAATTTTATTTTTCAGTAGACTTTAACGTATTAGACACTCCACCAGTATCAAATTTTCAAACCCAGATCTCTATCATTTTAGGTCGCCCATTCTTATAAACTTCTAATACATTTATTCAATGCAAGAATGGGGTAATGAGACTTGGTTTTGGTAAGATGACTTGCGAACTAAACATTTTTAATGTAGCCAAGAAAGTAAGGGACGAGGGTGAAGTCTAAGAGGTCAGTAGTATCGAGAGTATAGTGGAAGACTACATACAGACATCCATTTACTCTGATCTACTTGAAACATGTTTGGTAAATCCAACAACCATTAAGTACAGTTTGAGTGAGTAAGTTAAGCAACTATACTCTTTGTTGGATACCAATGAAATTTATGAGTTAAACCAATGGGCACCAAAATTTGAGACACTACCACCCAATGAAAATCAAATTCTTCCGTCAAGTGTTCAACCTTTTACCTTGGAGTTAAAAACACTTCCATCAAATCTCAAGTACGTCTTTTTAGGAGAAGAGGAGACATTTCCAATAGTAATATTTTCTAGTCTTAAAAGTAATCGGAAGGCCGAACTTGTGGCTATTCTGAAAACTCATAGAGATGATATTGGATGTAATGTAGAAGACATAAAGGGTATCAGCCCCTTGATATGCATATCATCTCATGATGTAATAAGATAACATCCAATTGTATGATTAAATGAATTCTCATTCTAAATAATAATTAAATATTTAGAAATGTGGACGTACATTTCCCAACAGTCTTTTCTCGTCTAGTCAACCTCACCTCAGATGGTCCTTCACCATCTATGGTGATTGGTTTTAATTTTTTGTTGGGCACTAGAATCTGTTGCATTTCTTTAACTTGGGCTTTCAAGTGCCTTATTGTTATGTCTCGATTATCTTCTTCGCCTTCCAGGTGCTACTGACCTGACCTTTTCTCAAATGGGCCCTTGGCTGCCCTCTAGGCATCGGCCAATAGTTTATTTTCTCTCGCGCCCAGAGTTCTAGGCACAAAAGGATGCCCTTTTCAGGTTTCAAGACTGCCTCCGCTACCGTTGGTGCGTTCGGATGCCATTAGAGATGTATTTTGCAAATGTCTAGGGATAATTTCTAACATACGACGGCAATTATAAAAATGTGAGAAATGAAAATGATGGAGAGAAATGAAAAATAGACACTTATAGTGATTGCATGGCGGTAAACGGTGTTTTTAGGTTTATTGGACCGAGTTGCAAAACAGAAACAATGAGAACGGCCGCCGAAACTCTTTTGGGAATGGCTATCCGATGGTCAAAGTCAATGACCGAAAATTCTAGAGAGAGAAAGTGTATTTGAGTCTTGAGATAGCAAGAGTTGTGTACCTTTGAATGAATAAAGACTGGTCTTATATAGCACAGTTCGACACGTGCCTAGACATACCAACTATCATGTCACTGGACATACTACAACTCGATACATGTCTGAACGCATTAACTGTTGTGCCCGTGAGTAGGCGGCTAACACAACCATGTCTCTAAGGCACAGTTGGTAGCTAATCCATCATGTAGGTGGCATCTCGATTCAGGCGTAGGGTTTTCAGAAGAAAGCTCTCCGTGCAAGTCACCTTCTGTCTCTCAGTGTTCCTTGGGATCGTCGACGACCGTCAAGTCTCGATCGAGCTACAGTGCAAAAACCCCACCAAGATTGTTATAGAGTAACAATTCGACGACGATATCTATTATAACTCAGCCAGAGCTATTACTTAGTATTTTATCCCTTACAATTCCCCTTACAATTACATATTTTGCATCATGCAAATTGATTCTTCTCATGAATATTAAGGTGCATCTT
>BRYE01000001.1:8750000-8752500 GCA_030159115.1 Actinidia arguta var. hypoleuca
TCATTAAAAAAATATATTTTTTAGTATAAACCCCTAACAATCTCCCACTTAGACTCAAAGCATTCCCTCTAAATGGCTCCATCTCCTAGCATAAACACATTTCTCGAGGTTGATTTTCTAAAATCCTTATCTGACTAAAAATTTGAGTCTGTGTACCTAATAGGTACTAGACTATCTACCTAGTAAATCAACATACAAACTCTAGTGAATTTTCAGGTACTTGATTATATACTTTACAATAGTCCAGTGTGTCCACCCAGGGTTTGACTGATATCTGCTAACTATGCTTATGGCAAAACAAATGTCAAGTATAGTGTAAAGCATAGCATACATGAGACTTCTCATTGCTGAAGTATAGGGAACTACTTTCATGTTCTCTATCTCAACCGGTGTCTTAGGATACTGATCCTTGGATAGAGAGATTCCATGTCTAAAATGGAAGAACTCTTTCTTGGAATCCTGCATGCTAAAACAAGCAAGAATCTTATTGATATAAATAGCTTATGATAAGCCCAACATCTTATGCTTGCGATCTCGCAAAATCTTGATCCCATGTATGTGACCGGTTTCTCCCAAGTCTTTCATATCGAACTATCTGGATAACCATACCTTCACCAAAGATAATATCCCACATCATTTTTTATGAGTAAGATATCATCCACGTACAGTACCAAGAACATCATATTTCCATTACGTTTTTTATACACACACGACTCGTCAATGCACTAATCAAAACCATAAGACTTAATGGCCTGATAAAAATGAGTGTTCCAAGACCTAAACATTTTCTTAAGTCCATAAATGGACTTCTTAAATTTGGACACCATGTGCTCTTGGCCTTTTGCTACAAAATTATCTAGTTACATCATATAGATGCACTCATCAAGATTTTTATTATGAAAAGTTGTCTTGACATTCATTTACCAAATTTCATAATCAAAATGAGCCGCTATGGATAAGAGAATCCAAATAGGCTTTAGCATGGCTACTAGCAAAAAGATTTTCTCATAGTCAATCCTCTCTTTCTAAGTGAACTTTTTAGCAACAAGTCTAGCCTTGAAGGTTTCCACCTTCCCATCTACTCCTTTCTTCTTCTTATAGATTCACTTGTATTCAATGGATTTTATCCCGTTAAGTAGTTCTACAAGATTCCAGACTTGATTAGAGTATATAGACTCCATCTCTGATTTCATAGCCTGTTTTTCAAAATTTTGCATCTTTGTCTTGAAGTGCTTCATTGTAGTTCATTGGTTTGACATTTAGTTCATTAGGGATCCACTCATAAGACTCTTACAATAACATATACTGATTAGGTTTGCATACAACCTTTCTACTATGACGAGGCACGACCTATGACTGTGTATTAGGAATGAATTATTGCGTTAATTCTGATCCTTGTGCACTATCATCACACCTTGGTTGTAAAACCAACGTGGTGATGGTATTTGCATATTGCATTTCTCCCACTATGATGAGGCAATGGGATGTCAATGACTCAATCTTGTGGTGCTTCTTCTTGTACTATAGGTATTGAAGAAGTATGTGTCGGTCTATCTCCTTTTAGCTCTTTTAGAACAATCCTACTTTTGGGTTTGTGATTTATTACATAGTCCTCTTCTAAGAATTGGGTATCGGTGCTAACAATGACCTTCTAATCCTTAGAACAATAAAATAAATCACCTTTCGTTCCTCTAGGGTAAAAAAAAAAGCAGACATCTATTCTCGATTTCAACTTATCTGTTTTTCCTTTCAGCACGTAAGCTGGACTACCTTATATCTAAATATGCCGTAGACTGACTTAGATGGTACCGAGTTTAGAATGTATACTGCTATTTTAAGTGCATGGCCCTAAAATAAATTAGTCACATCTGAATAACTCATCATAGATTTGACCATATCCATAAGAGTTTTGTTCTTTCTTTCTACTATACCATTCTGGTGTGGCATACCTGGTACAAACAATTGGGACTCAATCCCCTCATCTGATAAGCAATTCAAAAATTCTCCCAAGAGGTACTCGCACCACGATTAGATTGTAATATCTTGATACATTTACTATGACGCTTTTTCATTTATATATTAAATACTCTAAATTTTTTGAAGCATTCAGACTTATAACGCATCAAATTAATAAACACATACCTTGAGTAATCATTAATAAAAGTAATAAAATACTCAAAGCCACCTCTAGATTGGATATTCATGGGGCCACACAAATCAAAATGAACCAATTCCAATACCTCCTTTGACCTATTGCCTTTGGCCGCAAAGGGCTTTTTGTCATCTTACCTTCTAAGCAGGATTTTTACAGACTGGCAATGCCTCCACTTCCAATGAACCTAATGGTCTATCCTTAACCAATTTAAAAGTTCATCTCAGGTTAATATGGCCTAGGCATAGGTGCTAAAGATACATTTGGTTAAGTTCAGGAGGTTACTCTCTCTTACATAGTAGTGTAGGAAAGATATGATTAACAATATAAAGACCATCCAACAATGTA
>BRYE01000001.1:8775000-8780000 GCA_030159115.1 Actinidia arguta var. hypoleuca
GTTCAAAATCAGCTGGCCTTCGAGGAGTTAACTAAGGTCAAGCAGGAATGCGACACCATTGCAGATAAATTGGCTAAGCTAGAGCTGTCAAATGCCGACCTGAGGGACAGGGAGGCTCGCTCCAAAACGTTGGTCGTTGAAAAGTTTCAATCTTCAGGAGACTTTTAGGAGGCTATTGAAAATGCTTCCTAAAAGTACTTTGGCGAAGGTTTTGACTTTTGTGAAAGGCATCTTCGTCGCCATCATCCGGAGCTCGACATAGATCTCGAAGGCATGGAACTTGATGTTACTATGCTCGAAGAGGAGGAGAGTAGAGAGGAGGGAAAGGAGAGAGAGATGAGGAAAAAGGATGGCGATCCCTTTTTCCCTTAAATATTTGTAAATAATTTTTATATTTGGCAAAATTTAACCCTCCCTTTTTAATGAATGAATTATCGGGGTGGGGTGGGGTGGGGTGGGGTTCTTCCGTTCTGTCATATCTTTAATTTGTATTGGTGAAGTGAATTTGGTAAATCTTAAATAGCTTTGGCGAACTTAGGCAATCAATTCAAATTATGATGATCCGAACTTGAACTTTAAATGGCGATTAAGACTGTTAGGGAAATATTTCAAGTTTGTTTACCTTCAGAAGACAAATTCGAAAATCATAGCGACCACGTAATTTGGCGAGCTTTATTAATATGCGGTTCTGAGGTGGGTTGGATTTACTTTAAAATGTTAAACCTCACCATGGCGAAATGATTAATCAACTAGATGGTTTTTGGCAATCAAGATGCCTAGTCGTTATTTGAATCATTGCTTAATTTCTCAAAGAATGGACGATCTTGATATTGACGACATCCATGCCACATTGGCGATCAAAACGCCTTATCATTTCTCAGTGAATGGGTGATCTTGATATGGCGACATCCACGTTGGCGATTAAGACGCCTTATCATTTCTCAATGAATGGGCAATCTTAATATGGTGACATCCATGTTTGCGATCAAGACACCTTATCATTCCTCAATGAATGGGCGATCTTGATATGGCGATATCCACGTTGGCAATCAAGATGCCTTGTCATCTTGCGATAAATGAGCGTTCTTGATATAGGCGACATCCACAATGACGATCAAGATGCCTTACTATCTTGCAATGAATGGGCATTCTTGATATAGGCAAAATAAAATCTGTACATGGAGACATAACTCACAACGAATAATAAAAAAAAATCAAAATGGAGGAGTTTTATTACTTATATGGAAGAGTTTGGCGATCATTACAAGTTTGGAGATAATAATCATACAAGATTGGCGATTATAAGAATGGCGATATCGTGGCACAAACGATCTCCTTCTCATGGCGACTAGAAGATTCACTGGTAATATATCTTCAATGTGCTTCATTCCATGGATGAGGTAATGCCTTTCCACTCATGTCTTCTAGCAAATATGTTCTAGGCCTTGACACTTTGATGACTTTGTATGGGCCTTCCTAGGTAGGACCAAGCTTCCCGGCGTTCAGCTCCTTGGTGGATAGAGTAATCTTCCTTAAGACTAAATTGCCATGTAGAAAAGATCTATGTTTGACCCTCCGATTATAGTATTTGGCGACCTGGTTCTTATATGCTACTTGGCGTACCCCAAATTGTTCCTTTCTTTCATCAAGGAGATCAAGGTTTACTCTCAGTTGGGCGTCGTTGTTCTCCTTGTCAAAATTTGAGGTTTTGAAATTTGACATCCCTATTTCCACTGGTATAACTGATTTTGTTCCGTAGACCATGCAGTACGGAGTCTCGCCCGTAGGTATTCTGCTTATTGTATGGTAAGCCCAGAGTATGCTCTAAAGGTCTTTTACCCACTCACTTTTGGATTTTTTCAATCTCGTCTTCAAGTTCTTTAGGATTGTTCTATTGGTGACTTCCACTTGGCCATTAGCTCGAGGATGACCTGGCAAGGAGAAATGATGGGAGATGCAAGGTCCAAGTAGAACAATTTGAATTCGTCATTGTGAAATTGTCTGGTGTTGTCCGGGATGATCACCGTGGGAATTCCAAACAGGCAAACGACGTTTTTCCAAATGAAGTTTCTAGTGTTTCTTTCTATGATCTTGGTGAGAGGTTCTGTTTCTATCTACTTTGTGAAATAATTAATGGCGATGATCAAAAACTTTCTTGCAATGGAGCTTGAGGCAGAGACCCATGAATGTCTACACCCTATTGAGCAAATGACCACGGGTTGTCCATCGGCACCATCTCAGTATAGGGGAGATGACTTATTGGAGCAAATCTTTGGCACTTGTCATATTTTTTGGTGTATGTTGTCGCGTCTCGTTCCATATGAGACCAGAAGTAGCCTTGGCAAACTACTTTTCTTACTAATGATCTCGCCCTCGAATGATTTTCGTAGATACCTTCATGAATTTCTTTGAGCACATATTCTCCTTCTCCAGGTCAGAGACATCGTAAGAGTGGGCCCAAGAAGGATCTCTTGTATAGAATTCTATAAAGGAGACAAAATTTGGCAGATCGGTACTGTATACGGCAAGCTTGGAGCTTGTCATTAGGTAATGTCCCGTCCTTGAGGTATGCAATGATATAGTCCATCCATGTCGAGCTTACTTCTATAGGACAAACTGGTCTGGCGATCTCAATGCTTGGGTTTAGTAAGAACTCCAGGGTATACTCCTAGCTGAGATGAAATCAAAGATTGAGGCAAGGTTGGCCAGAGCATCAGCCTTCTTATTATTTTCTCTGGGGATTTGATGAATTTTAAAGTCTTTGATCTTTATTGACATATTCTTTATCTCATCCAGATAGGCCACCATCCTATAATCCTTAGTGAGGTACTCCCCTTGGACTTGATTTATGACAAGTTGAGAATCACTGAAGGCGTCCAAATATTCGACTCCCAACTCTGTTGCAACTCTTAGTTCGGCGAGGAGGGCTTCATATTCGGATTCATTATTGGTAGCTTTGAATCCCATGCGAATGGTGTACTCTATATGATCGCCTGATGGAGTTTGGAGAACAAATCCCGCACCATAGCCTTACTGGTTTGATGACCCATCACGAACAATTTCCATCTGGCGAGATCCTCATTTGGGTCCTGCTCTTCTGGAGCTTGTATCTCGGGGGAAATCATATCCTAGTCCGAAGCAGTTTCATAAGTGAATTCGGCTACAAAATTAGCTAAGGCTTGGGGTTTGATTGCCATTCTTGGTTTGAAATCAATGTCGAATTTGCTGAGCTCAATGGACCATTTGAGGAGTCTTCCCGAGGTGTCAGGTCATTGGAGAATCTGTTTCAAGGGTTGATTAGTCAACACAGTAATGGAATGCGCTTGAAAATAGTGGCAAAACTTTCTGGAGGCAATTAAAAGTGCATAGGCAAGCTTCTCAATTTTCAATAACCTGATCTCGGCTCCTATGAGAACCTTGCTCACATAGTGCATCGGCTTTTGAATTTTGTCATCTTCACGGATAAGCACCGCACTCACTGTTGTTGCTGAGACTGACAGATACACAATGAGTTCCCCGCCCATGGTGGAGACTATGATTAGGGTGGCGAACCTAGATATTCCTTCAGCTGTTGGAATGCTACCTCAAATTCATCCGTCCATTGGAAAGCTTGGTTTTTTCTCAATATTTTAAAAAATGGAAGGCAATTGTCAGCGGATTTAGTGACTAAACTGTTAAGGACAACTACTCATCCAGTTAGTTGCTGCACCTCATGAATGTTTCTTGGTGAACTCATTTTAAGTAGAGTTTGAATCTGGTTCGGGTTTGCTTCAATCCCTCTCTTGATTACTAAGAACCCAAGGAATTTTCCTGAGGAGACACAAAAGATGCATTTGGAGGGGTTTAGTCCTGCTAGATGATTGGGATTCTAACGAGGAGGAAGAGCTTTCTCGTCTGAGACTGGGACTTGGTGATCGACGTTGTCATTTTTCACTCGAACATGCTCGACTTGTACTTCGATGGCTTTAGGATTCATCGTTGCCTAAATGTGAAGAGCGGCGAGATCGTTGAACTTCTAGAATGGGTATTACAGGAGAAGGTGGGGGGTTATTAGTGGTGAGGTGTTGTATTAGGCGGGTATTATTTTCGTTCATGATTCTTATTTGCTCTGTTATACCGTGCATCTCACGGTGGAGACCCTCTAGATCTAAAGCTTGGCTGATATTGGCCATTGGATGAGCTCTGTAATCCAAAGGGCTGCTAGCACTTGGTCTAGGTATCAAATGACTACGCAGGTGCATAGAATGTTAAGAACTGTCATTCCCACAAACGGCGTCAAACTGTTGTAGTAGAAAACTGGGGTGAGCAACCAACAGTCAAATTGCTATTTCACCTCAGTACTGGACCTCGGCGACCACTCAAGTGACTTGTGCAGACGAACAAACGTAACTGGTCAGGGCAAGACCGCTCAAAATCCCTCTAGCGTAGGAATCAGATCAAGGTGAATAAAGGCTAGGCAATGTAAAAACAAAGCTATAAATGCGTGTATGTAAAAGTTAAATCCTACCTCATTATGGTAGGGAGCAGCTTTTTATAGATGGAGAATAGTGGGCCGTGTCAATGGATCACGGCGAGATCCCCAGAAGGATATGTACAGAAGGATATCCCAACAATATTGGAGATAGAATAGAAAATTGTCATCTGGAGAACATTCCGTTATTATAGGCGACATGATGGAGACTCTCATGGAGATAGGTTCCTTATGGAGATGGAGTCCTCATGGAGATGATCTCTGATCCGGCGAAGTAACCAAGCTAGCCCATTGGCGAGAAGGAGAGCACAGGCGAACTCCCAATCGAAATGATCAACATGCTTGGTGACCACATTTGGCATCTAGGCGATGTGGTCCTGTTAGGCGATGTTCTTCACGTCAACTGTATGTGATGAATTTACCCCACATCAAGTTTCATATCGCTTGGGTGTTAAATAGGCTTTGAGTTTATATAATATTGGAACTTCTCCATGTAATTCCTAAGTTTTGGGGTGATATATAAAATTTC
>BRYE01000001.1:8790000-8792500 GCA_030159115.1 Actinidia arguta var. hypoleuca
CATATAGAGCTCTTCCGTGAATTTAAATAGACCTCCCGCTTGTGGGATTAGGCCCTGGATTAATCCATCCAATTAGCCTAAGGAGTTATAAAAAAAAGCCCTTATTAAACAGAAATATTCATTATTTTTCTCCATTTCTTGGCCATGGTATTGTCTCTATCTAACAACTTGTATTATTATTTCTGCTTCTAAATGTAAACCAATTCATTTTCATTATGTTTTCTTATTATGGGTGCTACTTTTCTTGTTCATTCTCATTGTTCTTGTTGGACTATGAATTCATAGCAATGTGAACTGGAATCTAGAAAGAATTTTTAAAAGTCCTATTAGCATAAAATATACTAGCAAAAACCGTGCTATGCACATGTTATTTACGCAATATAATTATATACTTTGAAGCCCTACATTTACATCATCACAAATTTGAAAACGTTTTAAAAAAACAACATAAAATTTTTGAATAATTCATAAATTTCAAAATCCTCAAAAACTGTTAGTAGATATTGGTGTTACAATTCCAATGCTCGCATATCTTCTCTCACCAATCCTATAAATACAATATCAAATAAAACAAATAAAAAGTTAGCATTGTGTGTTATATCAAAAAAAGTATTATAAGTATTTGAATAAGTTTGGAAAAGTACCAAACTTATACTTTCATTTTATATAAATAATTTTTAAAAAGTATAAATATTCCTGAGACCAATCAACCTTCAACGCAAACCTTACAACCAGGAGGTGAATTCAGTTCATAAGATTTGTTTCGTATGGAAATTATAAATGTGATGGAACATAATTTTTGATCATATTGGCGCCATATATATATATTAGAGGATATAATTTGGTGATGGTAAAGAAAAAAGAAAAAAGCAAATAGAGAAAGAAGAAGAAGAAGAAGAAGAAGAAGAAGACCGACTTTGACATCTTGCTAATGAATTAATTAACCAATAGTTGTTTAAAATTTTATTTTATAAGTTCAAAAATTAAAAAAAATCCCATTGAGTCTTTGAAGCTCCTAGATATAGCATAGATATATAAGTAGACGATTGGTTCCACAAAATATAATCAAAAGTTTAAAAATCCATTTAGCATATTATAATATCAAATAATTGTTTCTCATCATGGGTTCAATGCTTTTTTATTGGATAAATCTCAATGACCCAACCCTGAAGTTTTTGATAAATGCATACAAATCTTATGTAGTTTTAAAAATAGTACTAATCTCTCTTACTTTTGAAACAATGTCAAGATTACCCTAGAGCTAATTTTTTTAAAATACCATTTATTTATAAACTACTTAATTTTAATTTTTTATCAATAAATAATTTTTTTTTAAAAAAATAATATAAATAGTTTACTTTTTTGGACTTCTAACAAAAATGTACTTCAAAAATAAAAATTTCTTATCAATAAATTTTTTTTAAAAAAAAAGATATAAATAATTTAATTTTTAAGTGCTCTTAATCTAAACATAATTAAAAAAATAAACTTTACTACGAAATATTTTTTTAATAAAAGAAGAGAATTTTATATATTTTAATTAGTGTATTGAGAAAAAAATTTGAAAGCTCTAAATTAAACGATAATCTTGTTATTTTTGCACAAAAAATATCTCAAAAAATAAATGTGGACATTAATTTTCAAAGTAAGGGAGGTCAACATTATTTCTGAAACTATAGAAGTGTTGGCAGTATTTGTCAAAAACCTCAAAGGAGGTCAATGAAATTTACCCTTTTTATTTGTTTTTGGCCAAATGTAAGAATTTTATGAACAAATCATAGAAAAACATACACATTAATAATATTTCCTGAAGCATTGATTAATTCGAAGATGCATACCTATGATCTTTGAATACTGTCTTTATTCACCACATTTTACTCCTAAATAATATAAATAATTCTGTGTCAAAATGACTTTACGTTTTGATTATATAACATCAGGGTCAGAATAGGCTTTTACTTCGAGGCAAAGAAAAATGTAGATACTATGCCGAGTTTGGTCTATAGTTTTTTGTGTGTTTTTTAATTTTTTTTTCTGCTTTGGTTTTAGTTTTTTTTCTCTTTATTGAAAATTTTATTTTATATTGTTTCAGTTATTCTTGATAAAAAAATATAAAAATTCTCATATAAATTAAAAAAATAATTTATTCAATATCAAAAAATATTTCTATTTGACAAATTAGATAAAAAAAAATTGTAGTGGATTTTTCTCGCAAAATTGAATAAAGCTTTTATATTTTCAAATACTTTCGTCAAGAAGAACCGAAAAAATATTAAATCTTGATCCAATAGTAAAAAAAATCTCAAAAAAAAAAAAATTAGACCTCACGATAAAGAAATGTTTTTAACATTTTTCACAATCCTTTAATTTCACTTCCTATGTAAATTCACTGGTGCCCATTTATTTACAGGACATGGTCAACGGCATAAAAGGTGAAGAACAATCACCCACAAGACATAAGATTAAGTTATGCACTCAGTATCAATTACGCTTATAGTTA
>BRYE01000001.1:8807500-8820000 GCA_030159115.1 Actinidia arguta var. hypoleuca
TCTGTTGAGCACTCTATTGGTACGCAGTTGGCCAAGTATGACACAGCCAAGCAGGTTTGGGATCACTTGGCTAAGTTATACACGCACTCCAATTTTGCCCAGAGGTATCAATTGGAATCTGATATTCGTGCAGTGCAGCAACAGGATATGACTGTGCAAGAGTTTTACACGACTCTTACTGGTCTATGGGACCAGCTTGCTCTCACAGAGCCTCTATCTCTGCAGAGTAATTCTGATTATATTCTTCATCGAGAAGAGCAGCGGCTTGTTCAATTTTTGATGGCTCTTCGATCTGACTTTGAGGGTATTCGTGGTAATATCCTACATCGAAACCCACATCCGTCTGTTGATGATGTGGTTAGTGAGTTGTTGGCTGAAGAAACTCGTCTCAAGACCTTGGCTGGCAAGGGAATTCTTGCTGTTCCTAATCATTCTGTTTTGGCTGTCCCTTCGAGATCATATTCTAGCAATCAGAATCAGAATCAGAATCGTTCTTTCCAGAAGCGTACAAACAGTGATGAGTGCAACTTTTGCAAGCAAAAAGGTCATTGGAAAGCTCAGTGCCCTAAGTTGTTGAATCAGTCCCCTGTCTCATCTCAGCAGCAACGCAACCATAAGCCTCCACAACACTCGAATACTGCAGCTCTTGTTCCAGAGGTTGCATTGCCGCTAAATCCCAATATGGTTGCTTTTGCAGATCAGTTTCAGAAGTTCCTCTCTACTCAGGCTCAGTCACACCAACCACCATATGCCATGTCTACTACCTCTTCTACAGGTCTGTCCTCATCGGGTCCCTCAGGTATAACTGCATCCCTGTGGATTTTAGATTCTGGTGCCTCTAACCATATGTCACCAGATTCTTCTGTGTTTAGTTCTACCAAATCTTCTTCTCCTGTTTCTGTTGTTACAGCTGATGGATCTCCTATGCCTTTGTCTTTTATTGGTTCTGTTTGCACGCCTACATTGTCTCTTTCTGATGTTTATTGTATTCCATCTCTTAAAATGAATCTTGCTTCAGTTGGTCAGTTGTGTGATTCTGGATTTTCTATTCATTTTTCTTCCACCTCTTGTTATGTGCAGGATCCACAATCCAAGAAGCTGATTGGGACAGGCCATAGGAAGGGGGGATTATATGTCTTGGATGAGCTGAAAGTGCCCGTTGTTGCTGCTTCCACTCCTGATTTGTCCTCTTTTTGTCTTACTAAAGATTCTTCTAGTTTTTACTTGTGGCATTCTAGACTTGGTCATATTTCGGCCCCTCGTTTAAAATTTTTAGCTTCTAAGGGTTGTTTGGGAAATTTGCATGCTCATGATATTTCCGATTGCAGTGGTTGTAAACTTGCAAAATTTACCGCTTTACCTTTTAATCCCAGTATATCTTTTTCTACTGCACCTTTTCAGTTAATTCATTCTGATGTGTGGGGACCTGCCCCTGTTGTCACTAAAGGAGGGTCCAGATATTATGTATCTTTCATTGATGATTACACTCGATATTGTTGGGTTTATTTCATGAAGCATCGTTCTGAATTTTTTGACATTTACATGGCTTTTAGGGCACTTATTCGTACTCAGCATGATGCAGTTATAAAATGCTTTAGGGCTGATTTGGGCGGGGAATATACTTCCAATGCATTTGAAAGATTACTCTTATCTGATGGTACAGTGCACCAATCTTCTTGTACTGATACTCCAGCTCAAAATGGGGTTGCTGAAAGAAAACATAGACACATTGTAGAGACAGCCCATTCCCTTTTGCTATCTGCTAGTGTTCCTAGTATTTTTTGGGGGGAGGCTGTTCTTACAGCTATACATTTGATCAATCGGATTCCGACAGCTCTTACTGCTGGAATCTCTCCTTATGAAAGGTTGTTTGGTAGTGCTCCTGATTATTCATCCTTGAAAGTCTTTGGTAGCACATGTTTTGTTCTTCGTCCTGAAGCTTAGCGCAATAAGTTGTCTGCTCGATCTGCTGCATGTGTTTTTCTTGGTTATGGTGAGGGAAGAAAGGGTTATCGTTGTTTTGATCCCGTCTCTAACAAATTTTATGTCTCTCGTCATGTTGTATTTATGGAGCATATTCCTTTCTTCTCTATTCCTTTTCCATCTCATACTGTAACTAAGGCTGATCTGATTCATATTGATCCTTTTTCTGATGATGCCGATGATGTTCTAGACTCTACTGTTTCTTCTCCTAACCCATCTCTTTTGCAGCCTTTTCCTATACATTACTCTCGTAGGTCTAACACACCTACTGATGCTCCCCCTTCTGCGGCCACCCAAGAAGCTCCTGAAGTTGTGGATTCGGCACCGCCTTCTGCCAAGCGTATTCGTAAGTCCACTCAATTGCCTGATTTTGACTACTCTTGTTATTCCAGTTCCTTTACCTCTTTCCTGTCTTCTATTCACAATCTTTGTGAGCCTCAGTCATATACAGAGGCTGCTCGTGACCCTCTTTGGCAGCAAGCTATGGATGCGGAACTATCTGCTTTGCATCGCACTGGTACTTGGGATTTGGTGATGCTTCCGCCTGGTAAAAAGGCTATTGGTTCTCGTTGGGTCTATAAAATTAAGACCAACTCTAATGGTTCGGTCGAGCGTTATAAGGCCCGCTTGGTTGCTAAAGGATTTGCTCAACAATATGGCGTGGATTATGAGGAGACCTTTGCTCCTGTTGCAAAGATGACTACTATTCGTGCACTCATTGCAGTGGCTTCTGTTCGTCATTGGCATATTTCTCAATTGGATGTTAAAAATGCCTTCTTGAATGGCGATCTCAAAGAAGAAGTGTATATGGTTCCTCCTCCAGGTGTTGCTCACTCTTCTTGACAGGTTTGCCGACTCAAAAAGGCATTGTATGGTCTCAAACAGGCTCCTAGAGCTTGGTTTGAGAAATTCTCTTTGGTGGTCACATCTCTTGGCTTCTCTCCTAGCCATCATGATTCGGCTTTATTTGTAAAGTCCACTTCTACAGGCCGTATTATCCTTTCTTTGTATGTGGATGACATGATTATTACCGGTGATGATATTGATGGGATTGCTGCTTTGAAGATTGAGTTGGCCCGTCAGTTTGATATGAAGGACTTGGGGTCTCTTCGCTATTTCTTGGGCATCGAAGTTGCCTTCTCGCCTAAGGGTTATTTATTGTCCCAATCCAAATACACTACAGATATTCTTCAGCGAGCTCGTCTCTCGGACACCAAGACAGTTGATACTCCTCTTGAGCTAAATGCTCGTTATGCTCCTACTGACGGCACTCCCTTACCTGACCCTACCTTGTATCGGACTATAGTTGGGAGCCTTGTCTATCTCACTATCACTCGTCCTGATATTGCACATGCGGTCCATATTGTTAGTCAGTTTGTTACTGCTCCTACCACAGTTCATTGGGCTGCCGTTGTTCGCATTTTGCGGTATCTTCGTGGGACTATTTGCCAGAGTCTTTTGTTCCCTTCGACGTCTTCCTTGGAGCTTTCTGCTTATTCAGATGCTGATTGGGCCGGTGATTCATCTGACCGCAAGTCTATTACAGGCTTTTGTGTATTCTTGGGTGATTCTCTTATTTCTTGGAAGAGCAAAAAACAACAAGTTGTCTCTCGTTCTTCCACTGAAGCAGAGTATCGTGCTATGGCCTCTACCACCAATGAGATTGTTTGGCTGCGTTGGTTGCTAGCAGATATGGGTGTCACGTTCTCTGGACCGACCCCTCTTTATTGTGATAATAAAAGTGCTATTCAGATTGCTCATAACTCAGTTTTTCATGAGCGGACAAAGCATATTGAGATCGATTGTCATACTACTCGTCAGCAACTTGATCGCGGCACGATTTCCCTGCCCTTTGTCACCTCTTCTCTCCAGTTGGCGGATTTTTTTACGAAATCTCAAACAGTGCAGCGATTTCGCTTCTTTGTTGGCAAACTCTCGATGCTGCGCGCTGCTGGATCATGAGTTTGAGGGGGGATGTTAGGAAATAATATTATTATTATTTATGTCTTTTATTATTTTTATGTTATTTTAGGTTAGCTTTTATTCCTTTTATTTTCTTGCCTATATAAGGCTTACTTTTGTAATATTCTAATAAGTTTTTGTTAATACAAAACCCTAGCCGTCTCTTTTCTTCTCTATCTCTCCCTTGCAAATTCTATCACCCTGAATTTCAAATTCATCAATAGCTAAATAAGGATAACTCGAATTTGAATTAACATTGGACTTGTCACTTGTCAGGATTGGTTAGAAGTCCTGACAAGAGTTTCTACCGCGCCATTACAAACCGATGCCAGCATATCCTTCACTTTCTTTTCGTGCTTGGGATTCGTCAACCCCGAGAAAATTTCGTCATAGGGGTTGATGTGCATCGTCTTGTGGAGAAAAACAGAGACTGCTGTGCTCACAAACAGCTGGATACAATCACCGACGAGCTCTTTGCACTTTTCGCCACATGTTACATTTACCCAATCGGGCGTAGAATTCATTTCTGAATCATTACAGTTAACACCAGTTGAGTAAAAACCCATGACAAAGTTCCTAGCAAAACTTCCAACAACCACTGAAACAAAACCAGAACCAGATTTCGAAAATAGCTTATCCAAAACCTGGTCCGAAAAGTTTGAATTGTCATTTTTTCTAGCTTCTGATCATTACCCCCCAAATCCCAACAGTTAAAGCCTTAGTAACTCTAACCACAGAATCTGAAAACTCGTCAGACCGCGTGATCTGAGAAACTTGCCTCAAACTATTGGGAATTTGGTCCGAATCCGATTGCAAAAACTTTTATATCTCTTGAGACAACCCCGATCCCCTCGGCTGATTCGGACACAGCCTCCGCAATCGAAACCAGGGCACCTAAGATCTTCAGTTACTTATCCCTCTTCTTAACCACACAAGGCAAGTGATTAAACTTATAAACCCCAAAGCTGCCAATAGAACAACCCACCTCCTACTTTTGTGGGTATAACCAAAACCCTTCTTCGTCAGTTCGAAAGCCATAAAATGCAAAATTGAATTGGGGCTTTGGATTATTGCAAACAGAACTTTAGGGTTTCAAGCTCAAAAAGGGTCATTGGGTACTTCCCTAATTATGTAATTGGTTCAAGCTAG
The DNA here is from genome assembly GCA_030159115.1 of Actinidia arguta var. hypoleuca. NCBI lineage: Eukaryota > Viridiplantae > Streptophyta > Magnoliopsida > Ericales > Actinidiaceae > Actinidia > Actinidia arguta. The sequence goes on from BRYE01000001.1 coordinate 8,812,595, forward strand.
GGTTTCTGATGTGATTAGTCCAGCCCACCTAGATGAGTTCAAGTCTGTCTGGATGAGTCTAAACTCGATTGGCTCATATGGAGTGTTCACGTGAGAGTGAAACTCCTGAGTTATCTATAACTCTTGAGAGGGATTATCTTTTATGTTTTCCTAGTTAGAATAGAATTACAATTATGTATCCAATTAGGAGTCTACCACCTCATTCTCTTAGTCTATAAAAGGGAGGGTAGGGTGCTGAGATCGGTGTGCAGTGTGTTATGGGCAGAGAGCGGTGTGCTGTGAGTTGTGAGTTGAGAGGCAAGACAGTGATAGAGTGTGAGTTGAGAGGCAAGACAGTGAGAGAGTGTAAGTTGATAGTTGAATCTCCTTCTTTAGAATTCATTCGTTCGATATAATGGATTATTATTTTCTCTCCGTGGACGTAGATATCGTTGGCCAAACTATGTAAATCTTTTATTATCTTTTGTGTGTGTGAATATTGGTTATTCGTTTTGAGCCCAACATGATGAACATGCTTCAGCAACTACATACAAACAAAGACAGAGGCAATATATATATATATATATACACACACACACACACACACTAATGGGAGATCCCGTGCTATGCACAAGCGAATTTTTAAAATAAGCAATCCATTAACCAAGAACCTAATCTAATTGAGCCATTCGGGAAAAAAAAAGCACTATATATATATGAAATCCCAAAATAAAACATGATGGAACAAAAATACATATACACTCACATAGGCTGGGGTGGGAAAAAAATAATTAGGGACAAAAAAATTAGTGGTGGTAAATGAGTTTATATGTATAGGGACAAAACTTGAAGAAAAAAAATATAGGAGCAAAATCAAGAAAAAAATAATTGGACAAAAAACAATTGGTTAGGGCAAAATGAAAAAAAGTTGTTGGTCAAAGAGTTACAATTCACTCACATTTTAGGGACAAAATCAAAAAATAATTTAGAAAAAAAAATGTTTGGGGGCAAAATCGAAAAAAAAAATAATTAAGGGCCAAATCAAGAACAAAACATGATGGAAAGAAAAATAATTGGTGAGGGACAAAACGGGAAAAAAAGTTGGCAGTATAGAGTTATTGTGCACTCACATTGCCCCTAAATGAGAAAAAAAGTTGATGGTCAAGGAGTTACTATCCACTCACATTTTAGGGGCAAAATCGAAAAAAATAAATAAATAGGGGCCAAATCGGAAAAAAAAATTCGTGAGGGGCAAAACGGGAAAAAAAATTAGTGGTATAAGTTACTGTGCACTCACATTTATATATATAAGATAAATAGATAGATAGATAGATATGGAGAGAGGGTGAACTGATAATTTATGTTAATACGATACAACTTGAGTATGTAATTAAGTGGGTACTCATGTTGATTTATTTGTATAATTATGTTTTATTTTTTAGAAGTAGTCTTAAATTGTATATAATTACTAATAATTGTCTGTGTCCACGAGCACTATTTAAAAAAAAATATCATTTATTAGGCGTATTCGTTAGAGTTTTACAACCTAAAAAAAGATAAGATATAAATAAAAAATAAAAAATATATTGCATTCATATACGAAGAGATAAAATACTAAAAAATGAAGAAAAAATTAAAAAATATAATAATTTTAAAAAAAATATTGTTAGTTTGGGAGATATAAGGAGGAAATAAATAGATATTTTAGTTTTTTGGGTGTGGATTCCACTAAAAAAATGATTTAATGTGTAAAATATATACCCAGCTTTAGAGATTTTATATTTTTGAGAATAAGGAAGTGATAATTTTAGGAAAAAAATTAATCTCAAGGGAAATCTTAGCCGTTGGAATCACTCAAATGAATTTCAATCGTAAATAGCGGGACATAGATTTGAGATTCAAAATGAATTGTGTTTTATAGTATTGACGTTTTATTTTTTGTCTTTTCTTTGTATAGATTATGGTCTCGGAAATATAAAAGATTGTAAATGATGGCAAAGAAATACAGTAACTGGGATGAAGGACTTTTCTAGGTCGAACTAATGATTTGGGAATCAATTATGATACGGACCGCGACAAGAGTGTTAGGGAAAGGATCACGCACGGCGTTGTTTCACTTTATTTGACTGGAGCACGTGTTGGGTGGACCCCACGTTTCCCAAGCTGCTGCATCAATCCAAAGCCAGTTTGTTTGACTGGTGTTGGGTGAGGAAAAAAAAGAAGAAAAATAAAACGTGTGGTTCTCTCAACGCAGTTGCCCAAGCCCATGCGTCAATCCAAAACAGCAACAGAACAAAGAAGAACAAGAAGACGACGGCGAGCTCAAAAGCTATAGCAACTTGCTCCTACTCAATAGAAAATGTGAGTCATTCGAAAATTTTTGGACAAACCCTAGAAATTTAAGAAATTTTGTTTACTTGATTTAGGGATTTGGAAAAATTAGGGCTTTTTCTTTAGAAGATCATGTTAGCCATTGTTCATGCTGAAATTGTGATTTAGGGATGAAGAAACTTTTTGGATTTGAATATATATTTTTTTGAATGTATGTTTTGGTCTCTTCCTCCACATTATATATTTTCTAGTGATATTTGTAAATAATCTCCCAGTAGTATTTATGATTTTGAGTGAGGAAAAAAAAACTTAGTTGAAACAAGCTCATCATCTTTATTTTTTTCAGTGGATTTTCTCAGCTACCCTAATGCATTATTAACAAGTGTCAATTATTTTTTTTTGAGGTTATTATTAATATGAATGAATTGGTCTATAAGAATCAACCACTTCGTTGTTGACAAGTGAGTTGATCAAATGGAGCCAAGATATGCTGGTAGTGAAATTGTTAATATTCTGGTCAGTGAAATTGTTAATATTATGTGATGACTTTCCATGAACTAGGGACCTTACTTTGATGGAAGAAGAAGTTTCAAGTGACGAAATGTTAGAATTGAATGACAATTTGAGTGAGAATGAAACGATCGGTGACAGTGAAAATAGTAATGAGAATGATGACAGTAGTGAGGATGAAACGGAGGAAACCACTGATGTAGAAGAAAAAATAGAGGACCCCAAAATCGGTATGATTTTTGATTTTGTTGATGAGGTTCATAAGTATTATGCAGAATATGCAAAACAAAATGGTTTTACTGTATCAAAAAGTCATCCAAAAACGATTCAGATGGTGAGAAAAAGTATTTCACTATTGCTTGTGTTCATTATGGGAAGCCTAAAAATAAATCAAGCAAAGCGGTGTCTTCACGATCGCAAACAAAAATGGGTTGCAAGGCTGCAATTAATGTCGTGCGTTCCAATGGCAAGTTCATGTTGTCTTCTTTTGTTCTTAAGCATACTCATGCAATGAGTCCAACAAAAGCTCGATATTTCAAGTGCAATAGGATGCTCGAACCGCATGTCAAACGAAGGTTGGAATTAAATGATAGTGCAGGTATTAGAATGAATAAGAGCTTTAATTCCTTTGTTGTTGAAAAAGGGGGTCATGAGAATGTGTCGTTTCTAGAGAGAGATTGTAGGAATCATGTTCAAATACTTCGACATTCACGCTTACGCCTTGGTAAAGGAGATGCTGATGCGATGCTAGAATACTTTATGAGAATGCAAGATGATAATTCAGACTTTTATTATGTGATGGATTTGAATGAAAAATCGATTAAGAAATGTGTTTTGGGCCGATGTAAGGAATAAGGCAGCATTCAAAGAGTTTGGTGACGTTGTTACATTTGACACCACATATTTGGTGAATAGGCATGACATGCCATTCGCTCCTTTTGTTGGGGTGAACCACCATGGACAGTCCACTTTGCTAGGGTGTGCACTCATCTCACACGAAAATATCGAGACATTTACATGGCTATTCCGTACATGGCTGAGATGTATGTCTGGGATTTCTCCTCTTGCAATAGTCACTAATCAATGCCAAGCCATGAAAAATGCTATAGAAGGTTTTTTCCCTAATACACGACATCAATGGTGCTTGTGGCATATCATGAAAAAATTACCTGAAAAATTAAAAAGGTATAAGCAGTATGAATCAATTTCCTTTCACATACGAAATATTGTTTATGATTCATTGATAAGAAAATAATTTGAAAAACGTTGAGTCCATTTCATTGAAAAGTTTAATCTTGATAAGAATGAATGGCTATTTGGATTGTTTGAAGAGAGGTATCGTTGGGTTCCCGCATTTGTGAAATATGTGTTTTAAGCTGGAATGTCAAGCACACAACGAAGTGAACAAATGCATGCATTTTTTGATGGTTATATCAATCATAAGACAACTTTGAAACAATTCATGGAGCAATATGAGAATGTGTTGGCAAAGAAGGTGGAACTGGAAAACAATGAAGATTTTTGGTGTTGCAATTCCTACATCCAATGCATAACACCATTTGAGTTTGAGAGGCAATTCCAACAAGAATACACGTTGCATAAGTTTCAAGAGTTCCAAAAGGAGATAGTTGGAAAGATTAGTTGTAATTTGTCAAAAAGTGACCCAACAGGTTCTGGTTTCATAATGTATGAGGTACTAGAAGACATAGTATTTGATGAGAATGTGCGGCGTGTACCTTTTGAGGTATATTTCGATGAGGACACCCATGAAATTGTTTGTAATTGCCAATTGCTTAGCTTCAGGGGTATTGTTTGCAAGCATCAAATCATGGTAATGTTACATAATCAAGTTTACAAAATTCTCGGGAAGTATATACTGAGAAGATGGAGTAAAAGTGTGAAAGGAATTCATAGCAAAGTTCGGATAAGTTATGACAAGTCTGCTAATATTGAGGGACTTAACTTTGATAAAATGTGCAACGTTTTCCATGAGGTTGCTAATATAGCAGCCCCTTTTTTCCCTAAGGTTGACCAATTAATGATGCGAGTACGTGAACTCAAAGCGGAGTTGATGGAAGATTAGATTCTTTGTGAAGGAAGTAATACATTTGCATTCGTAGATTCTACCTCCAAAAAAAATATGTGGGAATTTCAAAGGAGAGCACCAACATTATGGATCTAGTTTCGTGTTCCCAAATGGGGAGACCACGAGAGAAGCGACTACAGAGTACTATTGAGAAACATGTGAAGGCAAAGAAGAAGAAGGTTGAAACTAAGGTATTAACAAATGCATTATTTGATGTTACCTCTTAATTTGACTTGTCCTAAATATTATAATTTTTTTTGGTGAACTTACCTTGTAGAAGTCCAAAGAAACTGAGAATTATCATGGCTAAAATATGAAGGCAAGCAAGAAGATAACCAAAGCTTGTAAGGTAAAATATGAATTAATAGTTTATTTCTTTACTTAATCGTTTAATTTTTTTCTCGCGCACTCTTTTTTACATGAGGTATTTTACTATACTATTTGCTCTTATTAATTGCCTTTCTTTTGTAGGGAAATCCCCATCCATATACATCTTGGATGAACCGCCAATTATCCTGCTCATAACTTCTTAAGGGGATTATGTCAATGGGAAACTCTAGATTAGACAAATCTGGTGGAAGTTGAGAAGTTACAGTTGAAAGTTGTGAATGATTATTGTGTTGTTGATTTATGAATGATTGTGTTATTTTCATTATTGTAAGAAATTTTAAAGATTAGGTGAGCTTGATGATGATGAAACAATGAAAATATTCTTACCATATATATCAACATATATAACTGTGAAACAATCAGCAATATATATATATATATATATATATATATATATATATATATATATATATAATAGCAGCATCACTCAATTTTTTGAATTCGCTAAAGTGATCTAACTCACATAACAATCTCAAATCAACAAAATATCATCAAAAACTAAACTTGGCGAGCTGACATCAAAACTACATAGGGAATTACCTATTTGATAAAAATAAATAAAAATTCTTAAGGATGGAGCCATAAATCTGCTACTGCCAAAGTGCAATTACAACATTCATTTTAATGCACCTAAAATACACATAACAATTGTGGTTGTGACCAACAATTTCAAGAGCAGACGATTCGAATCTTCGAGCGTTTCCATCCTCATTCGTAATCAGTCAAATTCCAAGTTGTTGAAAATGTCCCAACGACCAAATCGCTCTTCTAAGGTTACTAAAGTATATCCAACCTGAATGGGTTCACACTAGCTGAAGAACTCACATATCCCAAGCTGACAAACTTGATAGAGTCTCCTCTTAGTAGGCTTTATTGACCTTACAATCTTAATCACTGCAATTTTATTACAGTCACAGTATTTGTCTTCATATATCAATTCCTAGCCACCAACACCACGTCCACCACGGCGCCGACCAATGGTACTAGATGTAGATGACATGATTCTTGTGATGGAATCAAAATACAATAAGATAAATATTAGTTTTAAGATATAGAGGGACTTCTATGTAATGTATATTTTTTTCCCTTACCATGATAGCAATGAATTTTCCTTACCATATGAATTTCTCCATTTTTTTGCCCTCGAAAGCAAAATACCATTTACTAAAACTATAGAAAAATATGTTTTTAGGTGGCACAACATTGATGAAAAATTATTGCAAACATTCAAATTGCGAAAAGCATGGTGAGAGCATGCTTATCCGTGACAAATCACTAACATAAAAATACATTCATAGTATATATATGTTTTCTGGGGACCCTAAAAAATTTGATCTTTCTTTTTCCTATGTTTTGGCAACAACTAAAAAAGGAGAATTGAAGAATGAATTACATAATGCTGAAAGCTCATCCCAATAAATGTAAACAATACCAAATTAACGTAGAACAAAACAAACAAAGGAAGAAAATACAAGCTTTTTTTTTCCTCACTCAAAATTATAAGTACTACTGGGAGATTATTTACAAATATCACCAGAAAATATATAATGTGGAGCAAAAGACCAAAAAATACATTAAAGAAAATATATATTCAAATCCAAAAAGTTCCTTCATCCCTAAATCACAATTTCAGTATGAACAATGGCTAACATGATCTTCTAAAGAAAAAACCCTAATGTTTCCAAATCCCAAAATCAAGTAAACAAAATTTCCTAAATTTCTAGGGTTCATCCAAAATTTTTTGAATGACTCACATTTTCTGTTGAGTAAGAGCAAGTTGTTGTCGCTTTTGAGCTTGTTGTCGCTGTTGTCTTCTTGTTCTTCTTCGTTCTGTTGCTGCTTTGGATTAACGCAGGAGCTTGGGCAGTTGCGTTGAGAGAACCGCATGTTTTATTTTTCTTCTTTTTTTTTTGTTTCCTCACCTAACACCAGTCAAACAAAGTGGCTTTGAATTGAGGCAGCAACTTGGGAAACGTGGGGTCCACCCAACACGTGCTCTAGTCAAATAAAGTGGAACGACGTTGTGCGTGATCCTTTCGCGAACACTCTTGTCGCAGTCCGTATCATAATTGTTTGGGAATATAGTATTTTTAATCATAATTTGTTTAAA
>BRYE01000001.1:8855000-8857500 GCA_030159115.1 Actinidia arguta var. hypoleuca
AAAAGTTAAAGGATGTCATCGACTTAAACTGTTAAATTTTTTAACTTTTTTATTTGGTTGTCTCCCACTAAATTCTTAATTCAAACACAAACGTTACTAATTGTTTGAATTATACGAATCATTGAACAAATTCTATATTTGATGATTCATTAATACTAGAAGGCTCGATGTAAAGGTGGATGAAACAAAAATGCATTGCACGAACATAGAAAGTTAGTTTATATTGTGCTTCTTTGGCCACTGATGTTTTATCTAGGTTATAAAGTATGACATGCTATGCTGTTTTTCTTGTTCTTGAACATCGATTTTGTACTCTCGGCAAGATAATCTTTAAGACACAAATTGCACTTGGTAATTACCTTTTCCATAATTAACTCTTTTTCTTTTACTTTCTTTCTTTCTTTCTTTCTTTCTTTTTTTTTTTTTTTTTATAGAAAAACAAACATATAACAACTAATCCCTTTTACAACTAAATTTAAAAATGCAAACACAACATCATGAGAGATGTCTTGTATTTTTTTTAAAATTATTATTAGAGCTTCTTACAGAAGTTGAGGGCCCGAGGCCGATAATTATGGGTCCCAAATTTTGGGGATATGTTTTAAATTAGGGTTTTGAAGGAGAGAGACTATAATCTAAGAGAAAGTTATGAGAAATTGAGCATTGTAATTCTCATTGCGTATAATAAATTTCTCTTCACCTCATTGTCGTAGACGTAGCTAGGTATAACGTCGAACCACGTAAATTTTTGCGTTCTCTTGTGAGCATGATTATTTATTTACTATTTTCCGTAAATCTACTAATCTTGTTATTGTATAACACAAAACTACTTTTTCAAACGTCAATAATTGTTGGTCAGATCCAGAAACTTGCAACCACCGGCCAATCTTCATTAAGAGAAATTGAACCTGGTCTCTTAGTTGAATCAAGTTTAAGTAAGCACCCATGTCATAGCACAGCCATGTTGATTAGTATTATTATAATTTCTTCTCATTCTACTATGCTTATATACATTAATAAGGGAAGCAGTGGCCTATCACTTCATATCATGCATATTTAGTCAAACTAACAATTAAACAATAAATAAATAATGCGAGAAGAAGTAACAAGGACCAGTCAATTTTTTTCCCTTAATGGATTGAACAATGAAAACGTCATCCCTTCAACAGCAAGCTAATACTTTAAAATGGCAATATATGTAATATTCCATCTTAAACAAATTTGTCAATTGTCAAAAGTTCTTCTCCACCTGTCTTCCAGGGGGGTTGGAAACCATTTTGATCTCAGAACACCCTAAAAAAACAGATATTTTTCGTATTACAATGCTGTCCCTGAGGTAAATTATCATATATAACGGATACAAACCCTAAAATCTAACACCATCTCTTTCTTAGCAAACCCAACACTACAAATCACCATAACCACCACCGTAGCCAACCCACCATTTCCTCCACCACCACAAACCACCGCATTTGACTGTTCCAACCCACAGGGACGGAGCTAGGATAATAGTTCAGTGGAGTCAAAATCATAAAATTATAGTATAATAGTGTAATTTTTTTTCCGGTAAAGTCAAAGTAGTGTATTTTTTTTTCTATTGGGTAAAAGTATAATTTTTTTAATGGACTAAAAGTGCAAAAAAAAATTTAGTGTGGTCAAATGACCCCACTTGCCCAGCCGCCCCATGCCACCATAACCGCGCAAATCACCGGTCACTACAAATCACCACTCCCACCCCAATCCACCAACCTATTTTCGCTACCTCGTTAGAGAGAGAGGGTGGTAGTTGTGGTTGCTGTAGATTAGGGTTTGAGAAGGATAAATGGGGATGTACTGAGATCAAGTTGGATGCTTAGATCTTAGGGTGTCTTGAAACTAAAATTGTTTGCATTTAGAAGCTCCCGTCTTCCAGCCAATTATTCATTTGCTCTTATATCATCATCCCCAATTTTGATAACTTCTATAGATGCCATTTGTTTATCGACCACGCTTCTCGAACTTCATGATTCAACTTTAGAGTAAATTGGTAGGCGGAATATGGCTCTACTTTGGGCCAATCTTAGTAATTGAATTGTTCAAATTTTAACATACGCTGAGAATATCATCAATAAAAAAAAGTTAGATTGATTGGAATGTCATACTCACATAATCGAAAACATTTATTTTAAAAATTGAACAGTTCCTATATTAAAAATTATATTTGTTATCCCTACAAAAATAATCATATTATGTGGTTACTAATACATAATTGTTTTCATAAATAATCATATAAATAGATTTTAGAAGATGAACAATTTAAATCAACTATATAAATTCATAATGGTTGAACAACTTACTAACTTGAAGGTAAGTTCTTGTTTTCCATTGTACTTGGGCCAAAATAGGACTACAATAAAGCCCCTTGAGAGATTCGGTCGCGTCTATAAATAATCCTTTTTGGGTTCTTACGGGCTAGTATTATTTGTCAAACTTATTACCCTATAAGAATGTGTTTGGATTG
>BRYE01000001.1:8862500-8867500 GCA_030159115.1 Actinidia arguta var. hypoleuca
CATATAAATGTATCACTTGCTCCAATATCATTGATTGCTCCATATTTTTATTTCAAAAGCTTCAGTCTTGGTTCGATATTTGATTGTGCTTTTAATCCACAACCAGGTAACTTTTGCTCCAATTTGGCTTTTACTTCCTTAAAAGTTCCTAGTTTAAAACTGTTGTCACACCCAATATTCTAGCAATACGTAGTTCAACTAATACTTCAATAAGTTTCTCATCTTCTTTAAGAGTCCATTGTCGCTTAATTTTGGCAACTACATTTTGAATTGTTGTCAATCCTAAATATCAATGCGTTGCCAAATAAGATAACAGACATTCATAACTTAACAAATACACATCATATTTGTGATTAACAAGAAAAATGAACCTATTATCAGTATGCGTAACTAAGAAAAATAAAGCATAACACTATCAAAGTTCCCACTGTCAATCACGCAAAAAACAAACAAACTAAAGACACTACAAATTTTTATAAGAAACAATAAACATATAATATTGCATTTTCAGCTTCAGCTTCACCTTCTTAATTCATCTAATTCTTGTTCAATTGGGTCAATTGGCATTTTATTTCTTATTAAATTGTGGAGAAGGCAACATGCATAATGATTAGACATTGCGTCTTAACTGGATAATATGTACTTCGTAAAATTGCCCATCGATGTTTCAGCAACCCAAAACACTCAATTACATTTCTAGCTAATGAGTACTTCATGTTATAAAATTCTCGTGCTTTGCTTAGTTGTTTTCCATCCCTCCATTCATTTAGATGATATTGTTTCCCTCTCAATGGTGCAAGAAAACCCTTACCATTGGTATATCGAGCATCCACAATATAATAAAAACCTAAAAGTGACATACGATATTGTTGGCTCAATAGGCAATCCAAGAGGGGGGGGTGAATTGAGTTTTTTAAACTTAATTTGAGATTTATAATTAATTTCGTAATTTCTATTGACAATGTACGTAAATACTACAATTAGTTTAATATGAGAAATGCAATAATGAAGCAAAGATAATAAGAGGAGAGAGCACACCAAGATTTACAGAGATTCGATCACAACCCGTGATCTACGTCCTCCCAAGACCTCCACAAGATCTTCTTCCACTATTTGTAATCCGCAACTACAATGTGGGGGTTGGTTATTCAAGTGCTCAACTCACTTTTACACCAAGTGATTTTGTCCAAGCTCCACTTAAACTTCCTAGTGTTTTACTTACAAGAAGAAACACTCAAACTCTTAAGTGTTTGGCTTTCTACAAGAGAAACACTCAAAAACTCTCACCAAGTGTTTTTGTCCAAGTCATACTCAAAACTTACAAGGATGGAATGTATGAGGGTATTTTTGGATGAACAATAACTCTCTCAATAGAGTAGATATGAATGGAATATCACAATCAATACTAACACAAGGAGACAAAAAGGATGTTCAAGGATTCTTGACTTTGAAGCTTGTTGGATGATCAATCAATTTGCTTAGGATCATTTCCTTGTATAGTAAATGCGCTTAGAGACTTGTATTTAATAGCTTGAATGAATAGTGTACCGTTGGTGATAATTGGGAAGCCATTAATCCTGTACCAGACAACTCTGCGTTTGAAAATCTTCCCGTTGGGTGTCGATACTTCCCCATGGTGTTGACACTTTCCATGTGTCGACACATTGTTTTATGGTGTCGACACTTCAAGCCTTTCGTTCTTAGCTTATAACTGTCTCCAGGAACTGATCTAGGTGTCGACACTTCTTCTTCAGAAAATCTTTCTTTGGCTACTGACTTTTGGTGATGACATTGGTGTCGATACTACCTGTTTTCAGATTCTTGAATTTATCCACTATCATTTGGTGCTGATGTTGGTGTCGACACTTCCCTTCTTCAGAGTTCTGATTTCAGCTACTGATATTTGGTGCTGATGTTGGTGTCGACACTTCCCTTCTTCAGAGTTCTGATTTCAGCTACTGATATTTGTGTCGATACTAGTGTTGACACTTATTCCCTTAAAAATTTCTGAAGTTGAACACTGACATTTGGTGTCGATACTGGTGTTGACACTTATTCTTAAAAAGTCTTCTAAAGATGGCTACTGACATTTGGTGTCGATACTGGTGTCGACACTTCTTCTTTAAAATTCTTCTGAATATGGCCACTGACATTTGATGTCGATACTTGGTGTCGACACTTCTTCCTTCAAAGTTCTGGTTTTTGGTTACTGACAATTGGTGTCGACACTTCTGTACTAGGTGTCGACACATCTTTTCAGAATGCGTTCTATCATCTTTTTGGTAATTTAATCATTGAGTCATCTTTCATCCTTCACGATATTTTTGTTGACCCAAAAGGCAACCCAAGAGGGGGGGTGAATTGGGTTTTTCAAACTTAATTTGTGATTTTAAGATTAATTGTTTTTAACCACAATGAACGTAAAATGCTATAAAAAGATTAATGGAAGAAATACAATAAATGAGCAATGGTAAAGATAGGAGAGAGCACACCAAATTTACCGAGGTTCGATCACAACTTGTGATCTACGTCCTTCCAAGACCTCCGCATGATCTTCTTCCACTATTTGTAATACGCAACTACAATGTGGGGGTTGGTTGTTCAAGTGCCCAACTCACTTTTACACCAAGTGGTTTTGTCCAAGCTCCACTCAAACTTCTTAGTGTTTTACTTACAAGAGGAAACACTCAAACTCTTAAGTGTTTGGCTTTCAACAAGAGGAACACTCAAAACTCTCACCAAGTGTTTTTGGTCAAGTCACACTCAAACTAACAAAGATGAAAGTATGGAGGTTTTTAAGATCAAGGACTCTCTCAAATAGAGTGGATAAGAATGTAGTACCACAATTAATGCTCACACCAAGGGACAAGAAGAATGTTCAAGGATTCTTGACTTTGAAGCTTGTAAGATGAAATCAAAAGGTTTAGGATCATTCCACTTGTTTGTTAAATGCCTTTGGAGACTTGTATTTAATGGCTGGAGTGAATAGTGTATCGTTGGTGGTAGTTGGGAAGTCATAAATGCTGTATCAGACATTTCTGCGTTTGAAAATCTTCCCGTTGGGTGTCGACACTTCCCATGTGTCGACACATTATTTCATGGTGTCGACACTTCAACTCTTCTGTTCTTGCCTGAAACCCGACTCCAGGTGCTGATCTTGGTGTCGGCACTTTTCGTCAGAAAATCTATATTTGGTTACTGACTTTTGGTGCTGATACAGGTGTCGACCTCCTTGCTTCAGTTTATATACTGTCATTTGGTGCTGATCTTGGTGTCGACACGTTTCTTCAAGAACTTCTGAAATTTTAAACACTGACGTTTGGTGTCGATCATGGTGTCGACACTATGTCTACAGAAAGTTCACTGACATTTGGTGTCGATTCAGGTGTCGACACTTTGTCTTAAAAAATCTTCAAGTTGCACCTACTGATGTTTGGTGTTGAGTAAGGTGTCGACACTTCGTCTTTAAAAGTCTTCATTAGCCTCGACTGACAGTTGGTGTCGATACATGGTGTCGACACTTAATCTCCAGAAAACCTACTGACATTTGGTGTCGAGTTAGGTGTCAACACTTGTTCTTCAAAAATCTTCAGATAGCCTCTACTGACATTAGGTGTCGATACTTGGTGTCGACACTTCTTCCTTCAGGTTTTGATTTTTGGCTACTGACTTTTGGTGTCGACACTTTTACTCCTGGTGTCGACACTTACATGCAGAATACTCTCTTTCGATTCTTTGATAATCCGAGCATTGAGTTGGTTTACTTTCTTTGTGAAATCATTCCTTGGATTTATATAATCTGTTTTTACTTTTATCAAATCCAAATTAATGAGTTCTCTTGGTCTTCAACAGATTTGATCATATTGACTTCTGGGCTCAAGGTGTCGACACATTATAATCAGGTGTCGACACTTTCTTTTGAAAAGTGTTTAAGGAACTTCCATTGATTAGATGAATTGAGAATCGCTGCATACTCAGTAAACAAGTTAAATACACATAAATGGTTTTGTTATCATCGAAATTGAGGCTTGATTCAACAATCTTCCCCTTTTTGATGATGACAAAACCTGAACCCGAAGAAAAAACATGAGGAAACAAAATGAAAGGTAATGAACGGTTTTTCTTCCTTATCTCCCCCTTTCTTTTGTAATTTTTGCATGGTTTTCACCTCTTCTTTCTCCCCCTTTTTGTCAATTCATCGAAAAGGAATATCTTAACAAATTATAACTTATGGTCTAATGAATTTTGAGACTCAAAACACAAAAGCTTATGCACAACGTCTTAAACTCAGAAACACACAACTAAGATAAATTACACGCATGCATTCCATTAATCAATTCATAGGAGATTTACCATATAAGCCAAAACCCATATGTCTTATAGGCCAAACACAGAATCATAATCCATAATCCATAGACAATGAACATTACTTATAAGTCAGACTTCATAATCATAAAACATAAAACATAATTCATTGGACAAGCATTTTGTTCAAAAACAGATCAGATCATAATTCGATTACAAACTTTCCTAATCAACGAAGCATAGAGAATTATGGAGAGGGTGAAGTGGACGATGCGTTATGAATGGGAGTCGAGGCAGCTGGAGCTGGAGATGGGGATGGAGATAGCTCTAAAGCTGTATCTAGAGTATTCTTGAATTTGGATCGCATCTCCCATCTTCTGGTACTATAACGTCGTTGAGTTGTGCGTCGGATAAGTGGGGCAGCGTCCGAATCAGTCTCAGAGGATTCATCAGGATTGTTGCTTTCTTTCTTATCTTCCTTTTTCTCTTGCTCCTCATCTTTCTTCCCTTCTTCGTCACTTTTGTCTTCCACCTCTTCGTCCGAGTCTTCACTAATTGGTTTCTTGCCTTTGTTCATCATATTCGAGAGGTTTCGAATTTTTCATTCACAGACAACCAGACGAAATGCCATATTGTCGATTTTCGTATGTAGTAACATTATCGACTCAGTCATCTGCATCATGAATGCGCGCATA
>BRYE01000001.1:8885000-8887500 GCA_030159115.1 Actinidia arguta var. hypoleuca
GCACCTAAACAGTACTATAGTACATCTTTTGTTATAAATGAAAGTACTTTTAAATCCAAAATATAATTAAAACGATAATTAATAAACCATTTTCAGCTCTCATCCATAGAATCCGCAAGTACAGGCTTGGGTCTTTTTAGCAATATTCCTTGTAGTCTCAATTCAGCATTTCAAGACTGCATTAAAATGCCTACTAATCATATTTCCGGAAAGCAAAAAAGTCATTTCTCAATTTACGATTCTTCAAATTTTGTCCAAGTATATGCAAAAATACTGCAACCTTTTCCTCTACACAAATATACTTTGAATCCCTTAAACGACCGATAGATTTAACCATGAAACATAATACTCTGTGAAAGTATGCCTATTCATCCGAACTTGCTCCAAGCATTTCTTATCACTAGTATAAATTCTCCTAGTAATATAAATCCAATCTTACAGAATTGTTATTCCTTGATTGTGCCTTCAAGATATACTTTGATAATAACTTTGTGCAGTGCAGTATAAAATGATATAAGACATGGAAAACACATTGATCATGTTCGTATTAATGTGCAGACAACGATTTTTTTCTTTTTGTTCAAAATTCTGCGAGTCATCACTGCATACATAAAAACATATATTAGAACCAAATATATTTGTGGCCTATATAAAGAAAGAAAAACACACACACAAAAATATCCCCATTCACCTAAAACATGCTTCAACATCACTTAAACTGCACAAGATCATGGTAACATATGGATTACTGCACTTCCAAGTCAAAATTCAGAAATGCTTTGTAATGGGAAATTTTGTATTAGTGACAAATTTACATCTTTTATTATATTTCTAATATAGAAACCACGTATGTGAATACGCTCTATAATTACGTGGACGTTGATCACAAATTGGAGATGCTCTACTTACCATGTGATATAATACAATGGTTAAAAATCTTGACTCTTCTTATAGGTGAAATCTAATAGAAGGGATTTTTCTGTTGGATAATTACATTATGGTCTTATTTGTTGGACTTATTTTGAATCAAGTTACGAGTGTATAATAGTTAACAAACAAGGTTCTTTTGTAGGGTAAGATTACAAAACTGCCCAAGGTTACACTCACGCCTAGAAAAAGTAGAGGAAATAAGGAAAGTGAGGACGCTGATGTGGTGCTCATTTTTATATTATACACTTTAAAATGCTATAACTAATATTATACACAATCATTTTTAACAAAATTTATGTTTTTAGAAACTTCTCAACGAGATCTATCAAACAAGATCCATTATGAAAATATGAAAAAAATAACTTTTTGACAATAAAATTTAAAAGTGATAACTTTATTAGTTATATACGTATTATTGTTTTTATGAATTTATTATATGGCAAGTCATCAGAATATTAATGTCCTATAAATTTAAGAGCGATAAATTTATTAGTCATCTATCTATGCTGTTTTTTTTTATGTTTTTACCGAGGTTGTATGTTTGAATTGATTTTAGAAATTAACACCGATAATTTTGTCAATCATTTAAATATTAAGATTAATTACAATAATATTTGACTAAAAAAAATCAAATAACAAAAAAATTTTATAGAACAATATACATTTTAAATTTAATTTTGTAAATATGCAATCATAAAACAAATAATAAATTTATCACAATAATATATATTTCAAATTTCAAATCTAAGTTACGAATTACGAGATCTCTCAAATGATAAATTTATAATTGTGCTTGGGTGGGACTGGTAAGTCTTGTTCATGCCGTCCGTCGTCGATGCCGACTTCTAGGCCACCTTGGCAGCGAGCTATTTCCTCAGCGGCTTCCCTCCTGTTGATTTGTAGGCCATGTCTTTGGTGAGAGCCGAGAGAGATTTTCAGAAGTTATTATTCCAGTGGATGATTCACGCCGCTCATTGCTAGCACCGACTTTGACTTCCAAGCTGCCTTGGTGACGAGGGGCTGAGCCATGATGAGAGAGAGAAGGTGTAAGCCATGAGAAGAGAGAGAAGTTATAATTGCTTGGTATGAGCCAAGAAGGAGAGAGTTAATTTTGATTTTAACTCTTGTTTGAGTTTCGGAGGAGAAAAGAGTATTATTATATGTTGATTTGAATTTTTGTTGAGTTCCGTGTGAGAAAAGAGAGATAGTACTATATATTTGTTTTTAACTTTCGGTTGAGTTCTAGATTATGCAGAGTGTGAAGAGTATTTTGGAAATAAATGGCTTGAAGAGACCTGAATGGTTAATTGATTTGCACTTGAGTATTGTTCTTATACAAGTTCAATTACTAGGTCTAATATAAGTGTCCCTTTTCCTTTCTTATGGTTTCAATCTATGCTTTTTTATTTTTATGCTCGTGTATTTTATTTAATTTATAATTGTTTCTTAATTTGCTCACCAAAACAACAAAATCTCATATATAGAAAATTTGTATATCAATAATGAAAACTGAAATCCAATTTTTCACACAAGCTACAGCCAATTGGGAGATGATAAAATAAAACTAATT
>BRYE01000001.1:8915000-8917500 GCA_030159115.1 Actinidia arguta var. hypoleuca
TTAATATTTTGAAGTCACTAATTAAGTACTTGAACCCATACTAATTCATAACAATAATCATAACTATTCATAACAAACCAAAATAAATCAAAATATAAGTTCTGACAAATCATCACAACCAAAACATCCAACAAGTCCTTAGAGATTCATCTACCAATTTTATTACCAAATCAGTGGACCTTAAAACTCCCAACGAGATGAGATTTTGAATCAAGTTCGGGATATACCGACCATCAAACAAATCAAAGAAAGATTCATCAGACAAAATCTGATTTTACCTATCTAAAGTCTTACTGGCATGGCCAATACCCATAAATACATTACCAAAATCCAATCCTTAAAGTTCGAAACCAAATCTATATTGTGACATATACGATAAATGCAACCAGAATTCAAAATTTACTCTTTAGAATAACAAACAAATGATAAAACCTCTAGGTGTGACTGTTAGTTAGCTCATTGCGTCATTGAAGTTTGGACTCAGGTATGCAGATGGGAGAGAAAACTCGTTATGTGCGTTATTCTTTGACCTGATGCACCTTGGGAATCTCCGCCTCGTGGCATGCATCAAATGGGCTCTTGTGATGATGGGCTCTTGTGATGAGATGCCGATCAAACTTGCTATAAAGCAACAGATTGGCGGTGGCACTCACTTTAGCTCGGCCAAAAATGAAACATAATATTTTATCCTCCCTTATTTTATCATTTTAATAGTAATGAAAATAATGCACAAACCCACGTTTATTGTACATTCTTTCAAGGATTAAGTTAACTTAATCTTTTCCTCTTTTATAATTCAAAAATAAAGATGAAACCAAGGGCCGACCCATGCAGGAATTGGAGGGGCCGATTTTTGCGTAATATTGTACATAGCATATATATTGTGTGTATATAAAAATTATAATATACCGTTGGCATCCTTCCACAATTTCTATAAGCTCCCTTCACAAAGTTTTTGTTATAAGATGTTGTATCCAAAGTCCAAATCATTTTTTTTGAAGCCCTTAACCTAATAAAATCAAATATAATTACATAAATACCATGAATTTCAAATGAAAAAAAAATAATATCAAATCCAAAAACAATAGAAATATGATTTTTTGCCTACACTTTTTCAAATGTGCTTCTTTTTTTATTTTCATATGGAAAAGTCACAAAATGTCCTAACTAATCAAAATTTTGATCATAAAAGAAAATATTAATGAGTGTGGCCTTTTTGTGATTTTCAGATAAAAATAAAACTTGTCTTTGGAGATAAGTGGTAATTATTACCCATATAAAGTATGAAAAACAATAGGCGCAACGTGATAAAGTCTAAACGTTAATTGGGATTTTTAAAATTTCTTAATTGAAGTTTTTTCTCTTTAAATTCGGCTCCCCTCTGGTCAAAATCTTGATTCTACCATTGGATCAACCATCACCTAAACGCTAGGGGTGATAAACGAATTAAGTTGGTTGATCTTAGCTCGTGTTCGGTTCGTTAAAAAGTTTGTTTGAAATTGATTTGTTACTCAAACAAATCAAATTCGCATATATTTTTTAAGTTTATTCAGCTTTCAAATCAAATTTGAACAATCTGTTACTCGACTCGATAAACTTATTATGATTAAAAAATTCAAGTTAGTCGAGTTCGACTCGCGATCAACTTAATTAAATATCGTTTGAGATTGGTTTGCTTGATAAACAAGCCAAATTCGAATATATTTTTAAAGTTAGATAAGTTTTCCAACAATCTGTTGTTCCACTCGTTTAACTTATTTATCGACGCTACTAAACGCCCATCTCTTTTTATATTCTCATGCTTGTTCTTCTTAATTTGCAAAATGTTTAACACTATTTAGCATTTTAAATTTCTTTTTCCTAACGGGTTATGTATTTATATATAAATACAAAAAAAATAATTTCCATATTTTTCCTATCTATTTTAAAGCCGTGCATCTTTACTCTGACAAAGTCTCACACAAACATATCATATAATTCGGAGTCTCGGACCAATTCAGACTTTTTACGTGGTCATTGGGCTCACGTCCTTACAGGGCCTACACGCTCCTTTGGATACGAAACAATTTTCTTTACTCAATTCATAACAATTGGGTGATCATCATGTATACTAAGGTGTATATATTTTATTATTTTTAATATTTTAAAATATTTATTCACTTTGAAAATTCACATAAGCAATTAAAAATATTATTGACTCCCCTTTTATCTTTTTATCAGTTGAATCATCCCGACAATTTTACATTTTCTCATTTAAATAATTTTTAATTGTTCGATGATAATTTTGAAAAGATAGAATTTTTAATATGTACTATATTTGAATAAATTAATGAATTGGGACCAATCACCATTCATGGAGTCAGTGGCGGAGCCAGAAAAAATATTCAGGAGGAGTAACCATTGAAAAACAAATTCTAGAGGGACATTTATAATTTTTTAGGAGGGACATATTTGAAAAAAATTCTAAAATTATAGATAAAAAAAATAAAAATTCAAACTT
>BRYE01000001.1:8930000-8935000 GCA_030159115.1 Actinidia arguta var. hypoleuca
TCCCGATTTTAACTCAAAAGCTACCTCGATATTAGGAAATTCGATGCATAAAGGTTGTTGGTTCATGTTAGGAGTTGCTAACTCCCTTAACGTCCTCTGTTATGCCATTTCTTTCTTTTCAAAAATTTCTTCTTCACTTTCACCTTCAGATTTGGTACTCAAAGGTGTTAAGGTTGGCAGATTATTCTCTTGTCTTTTTGCCTTCCTCTTTGCTTTTGCTATTTTCTCAATCTCTTGATCAAAAACTAGTTCACTTGTATAAGAAGATCTTGGCATAAACCAGCTCACTTATTAAAGGAGATTTAGATAAAAAAATGCCCTGGCAACGGTGCTAAAAAATTTGGTCGGTCGTCGGAACCCTCCAAATTTTTTTTATTCTGATTCTAGTATCACTAAAGAAAATGAATTCTGTAGTATGGTGATGAAGACCAGGTCGAACCCAAATGAAAATTTTACTAAGTCCTACAATGTGCTAAAATTAAACAGGCTGGGAAGTTTTAATAAAACAAAAATCAAAAAAGTAATGAAATTCGGAAAACATAAAAGGTAGTTACTTTTTCGTTATCTCAGTTCAAATGGTTATACATCCATGCCTATAAACAAGTTGATCATTGAAGTGAAATGACTATCCCTTCAATTCAAGTAAATGAACTCAATTTCCCTTAAAGCTAAGAGAAATCATGAAGATTAACAGTAAATTAGTTAGACTAAGCTTCTAATCAATTTCTTATCATCAAGTAAATTCAATATTGAAAAGAAATTCTCATTCACTTGATAATAGCCTTAAGAGCATGTACTGTTAAGTTTTATTTCAAGCAACCATTCAAAAGTTTGAATAATTTAACTTGATTTATTCCTCCATAATAAATTAAAATGACAGATCAAACAATCAATTTAATTTATTTGCTTCTTGTTCTAGTCCCTAACAACAATTACTGATTGAAAGAAACTAGAAATCACACATACTATCTCAAACAGATTCAATTAGCATGAAAAGAAATCAATAGTATGAAAATTAAAACAAAGATGAATAAATACTTAAATGTGAAAGGATTACAATAATAGCGTTACTTCTCACAACCAATAATAGAGATGGACTCTATTACCCTTAACTAAATGGAAGAATCAGCTGTTCATTCTCAAATAATCGCCAAGAG
Organism: Actinidia arguta var. hypoleuca; assembly: GCA_030159115.1. NCBI lineage: Eukaryota > Viridiplantae > Streptophyta > Magnoliopsida > Ericales > Actinidiaceae > Actinidia > Actinidia arguta. Next base: position 8,931,158 of record BRYE01000001.1, read on the forward strand.
CTTTAGAAAAAAAAGAGAGGAAAACAGATCGTCCTTCTTCTGGTTCTTTTTCTCCTATTTAACCTAAAGAAAAGATCCATAACGGTAAGAGGTATCCGCTAAAATATAGGAGATTTGATGCTGTAAATAATGTCTCTCCAATCCCATTAGATTTCCTAATTAACATAGGACTCCCCATTAGGTCGGTTTCCCACCAGATTAGGAACAAATCTCGCCTTCCAGTTTGCATTAGAATTCCCGTATTGAAAACGATCTCCTTTGGACTTGGACCTTTATCAAAGTTGTATCCTTGGAAGTTTAGATGAATTTGGGCTTTTGAATCACCTGATTTCGATATCTGAACCTCCAGATATGCCCATTTGAGTGTTGCATGCTCGAACAGAAAATCCTATCACGAATAGGATTCAGGATTGACTTTGCAATTCCAGTTGGAGGCCCAAACGAACTCTGGTTTCTGCCCATGATACTTTTATGGAAAGCTTGATATGTGTACTTCGACTTTGATGAAGACCATAATTCAATTCTTGAACTCCAACTTAATGGAAAACCTGAAACAAGCAACAAAGGTTCAAAACATACAATGCAGTATTTCTTATCTTTTAGCAATTAATTCATAAAGTCCTTCAGGCATGTCAAACCTCTAAAATAAGTTTAATAAGCTCAAATAAACTTAAAACACATGAAAAAGCATAGTGTAAAAGGAGTAAAAATATATGTATATTTTGTACTTATCAGTGAATTTAAAAGTGGTCTCTGTAATATCAACAATTGAGTGGGGGTGGCCGGTAGGGCCGGTGGATATGTCATGTATATCAGTTTTGAATACTAAATTTATGATTCCATCAAACTTTTTAAGACAACAATATATCATCCATCCATGTGGATATACATGGCGGGGAATGGTGGAATGCCCCTAGCTAGGTTTCTAATAATCACATACACCTCTCTTGAGGTTTCTGAAATTATTGTGAACTCTTCAGTGAGAGTTTGTCAGACAAACTTGTTTACACGTGGCGATGATTTAAAAATTTACCCTTGAAATTATGGAGTAGATGCATCGTTAAATAGTTTCTAAATTGGTGATCCTCATCTCCCAAAACACAAACCTACCAACAACACTAGATTAGTAAATTCACTATTCTTTTGTCTTAACCCAGTTCATCTTCTCCCGCACTTGCTACACCAACCACCACCTCCGCCTCCCTCATCACCTATCTATGTCTTTTCTCTCCACCCACCACCACTTCCTGTGGGGATATAGGGGTTTGGGCGGGTGGTGGATGGTGCTACGTACTCAGTGATGTTTATTGAAGTTAATTTAGGAAATGGGTTCGGGTGAGAGAAGGGTGGTGAAGACGAATGAGGGAGTGCTATGTTGGTAGTGCGTAGTGGTGATGGTTAGCCATAAGGAGAATGTAAAAGCCTAATTCTTGTCTAGGTTCTAATAATGCTGTTGTGCTAATGAACTTCTAATTAAGGCAGTGTTTAGATTTGAGATTTAATAGGGTAAAAGAAATGGAAATAGAAAAGTTAAAATAATTAGTGGTTTGAAAAATGAAAAAGTTAGAGAATCATACGGTTCAAAACCTTTGATCCTTTAACTTATTTATTTTTATTTATTTTTTCCTCACTAAATTCATAATCCAAAGGCAAAATAAATAAAGAAGTACCAAAGTTAAGTTAAAAGATTTACCTACCAAAGGCAATGATGTTACTTAGGTTTTAACCCACCGAAGGCAAAGATTAGCAAAGTTGGTGAGGTTGAAAGTAATCTAAGAGCATCTCTAATGGGCTAAATGAGAAAGTATGTTAACGTGTGTGCTAAAGTGTACACATGAGCATAAATCGGTTCCATTTTTGTATGCTAAGGCTCCGTTTGGTAGTGCTTATTTTAAGCAAAAAAGCTGCTTAAAATAAGCAAATAGAAAAACTAGCTTAAAAAAAGCTCTATTGTTGCGTTTGGCACCACTTGAAAAAAATTAAAAAAACTCAATTTTTTTAAAATATAACTAAACTACTACAAACATTACTAAAATATAACCAAACCAAATCTATTGCATGAAAAAAAAAACACCACAAATACTAAAAAAATTATCCAAACCTGTTCAGGGTAATAATAGGAAAGTATAGGGGGCATAGTGTAAGGTTCTAAAAAAAGTGGGAGGGGCTAGTGTAATAAAATTATACTCATTAAAGGCTTGTACGTAAGGTCCTTGAAAAGGTGGGGGGGCCTAGTGTAATAAAATTATACTCATTAAAGGCTTGTACGTAAGGTTTTTGAAAAGGTGGGGGGTACAGTGTAATAAAATCGCACTCATTTAAAGCACTGTAGCTCCGCTACAGTGCAGCTACAGTGCAAAAAAGCCAAAAAGCCAGATTTTTTTAGTTTTTTTGGAGCTCAAAATTTTAACTAAAAAAAGCAAAAAACAAAAAGCAAAAAAGCAAAAAAAAACTATCAAAACAAACATGACTCCAGCTTTTTTGCTTAATTTAAGCAATAAGCAAAAAAAAAGCCCGTTCCAAACGGAGCCTAAGTATTGACTAATTTATAGTCTTTGGGTGCTCTAATGGAATGGTTAAAAGTGTGTCTTAAAGTAAACAGAAGTTTATAAAAAGGACACAAATGGACTCCATTGTCCAACCTTCTCTCTTCTTTTTCTTTCTCCCCTCTCCCCCCTCTCTCCCTCTCCTAGTTTGTTAATAGACTATAGCTACCATTAGTGTATTATTTAGCATCTGACAAATTTAATGTGTGCTTTAGCAGCTCCATTGAAACTTAAAAGTAGAAAAAATTGTTATTATCTGTTATTTGCTGATACTAACAGCTGCGTTAGGGGGGTGTAGCGGAGATTCCCTCGGGTTCACTTAATAGTGTTGACAAAGAAACAAAAGTTATTAGTGTTGAAAGGGATCTATTCTTTACAATATGATCAACAATTGGGTGAATGCCAAGTGCATATGTAAAATTTGTCACTTTTAGGTTTCACCAACATTGCTTCTAACTTTTTGGGGGACAGGTGTAGTGTCAATGTGGATATGGTTGGGAACACTTTAAATACCCAAAAAAAATTGTGAATCTGATGTGGTTTTTGATCATATTGTAACCGCGGAGCTAAAATGTTGGCTTAGGAGAGGTATATTAAAGCAATTTACTCAAGCAATTTTCTCTCGTTATGCGCTGTAGCTGAGCTTAGATCATATAAGGAGCATTAAGTTATTAATAAATTTGTTGTGATTTTGAATCCATGTGTTAACAAGAGAAAAAAAATATTAAGGCGTTTTTATATCTTGAATAAAAAAATCAATGAAATTTAAATCATTTATACAGTGATCATAAAAGATGCAGTTTGTTGTCAGTCTTTCTCAAGCCCTTACAAGATATTATGAAAATTGTTATAGGTCCTGAAAAATTTGAAAATATTCTTATTTGACTGTGTCCTGAAGTAGTATACAAAATATGGCCAATGAGGCTTGTTATTTGGGAATTTACATATAATTAACTCACCACCTTTTAATACAAATGATGAATTAAATAATTTCAAGAAAGTAAAGAGAGAGAAAATATCGTTCTCCATAGAACGGGTTCTTAAAAAAAGAAAAAATAAGAGACACCTTCATTCATCATAATAAGTTTCATACAGAATAACGTAGCATAACTATGCACTTATTATTTAAATATAAAAAACCATCCTAATTATTTTTAATTACAATATTACCACTATCATTGTCACGTTATTATGATGGTTGTTTACGTACAAAATTTTGTTATAATGACATTTTCCTTTTTGACCTACATAATCCCCCTGGTGGGCCAAATATAAGGCCTGAAATGACTTTAAAATT
>BRYE01000001.1:8945000-8952500 GCA_030159115.1 Actinidia arguta var. hypoleuca
CTCTTCTATACAAGCAATCTCAGTTTCTATAAGATGCTTGGACACCAGCAATCCTAAGGACAGAGATAATAAGTGTGTAACGTCATAAATATGTCATAATTTATTATTTAAATTCTATTTTTATGTTTGGAGGCTAAGGCTCTTGGCGGTATTTTTAAAGAAAAAGGTTAGAGAAAAAAGAGGGGAAAAAATGTTGAAAAGGTTGGGGGAAAAAAGAGAAAAGTTGAAAAAACTCTTGCAAAATCATTGCACGCACACTATACACACTCTCATACACACTCATACTCTCACATGTATTAGTATACTTAACCATATACACACACTTTTGCAAACATACGTATACACTTGAAGTTTGAGAGTATGGAGTTCATTTAGAGATCCTTGGTCATTTAGAGGTTCGGAGCTCACGTTGAGGGACTTCCAATAATTCCCTCCTAAAACCTCAAATACTTGGACATTTGCCCTCTTTTTCAAACAATTAGGTAGTTTCCTTCATTAAACTCTTCTCGAAACTATTTTTCAGAATTTGTTTAGCTTTTGTCAAAAAGCTAAACAGAGAATGGATTCTTTTGAGTGTAATATGGATGTGAGCTAAACCTAAGAGTTAAACAGCTATGTGTCAATTTACATATCTCGGAAGCTATGACCAAAGCTTGGATATGAGTTTTGGGGAGAGGATAAATTGAGAGAATGGATTCATAATATATATTCATACATTTTTTTATTAAAAAAAGTCTTTTAGGTTGTGTTTGATTTAAGAATTTTGAGATAAAAAAAAAAACTTTTTATATTGGGTAAGAGAAGGGTGCCTAAGTAAGGAGAGTGGAGAATTAAAGAGCATACTTTCCATTTCAACAACCCATTGTAGGATTTACCATAGCATACAATGTGGGTTCAAAACCAACATAAAGAGTAAATATGTGCCTTTCTTCCATTGTAAACTTACTGAATTAATGCTTAACAGCTTGGTATTAGTGTAGATGAGAACAAATTTATTGTAATTGATATCATTCCAAGTCTTGCTATCTTATTTGCAACTCATTAATGCTGAAATAATAAATTAAGGATTGCTTAAAAGTTTGACTCAATTAAAAAAAAAAATTATCTGGCCAACGAGATTGCAACAAACTAATGACGTGTAATTTTAAATAATATAAAAAATTAAAAATTTTGAAAAATTAATATTGAGCCTTTGAACTTCATAGACATAATAACGTTTTGCAAATATATATATATATGTATACACATGCTATTGGAAACCCCATGGTAGAGAGAGAAAGGCGGGGAAGAGGCACAAGAGACACAATTTTGAAGCTCTATGTTTTGGAATTGAAGCTCCATAGTGATAATTTAGGGCTAGGCATGAAGGTGGAATTGGTGGTGGCAGTGGTGGTGAAAGATGGATGGGGACGAGCAATGAAGCCCCCGTGTCGTGAATTACCTGATTACAGTGACCGATTACGATGGTGGCGGGAAGCGACTTAACATGATTATGTCGGCGGCTAGCAATGGCTGCGGCGACTTCCACAGTGTGCTTGGGGGTGTGACGAGAGTGAGAGTAGGAAATGTTGTGGTGGTGGCGGTGATTTAGGGTAGTTGGAGAGGAAGTGAGATGAGATGGCAATGGAAGGCTGGAAGCTTGATCACAAAAGAGAAAAAGAAAGAGGGGTTTTGGAGTGAGATAGGGTTAAAATTGGATTCAAGAAGATTTTACGCTGACAATTGTAATCTAACTCTAAATCTCATGGAAGGGGAGTGTAATTTTCAGAAGGTGCGGGGTGAATCTGTAATAAATACAAACATCAGGGGAGGTCATTGTAATTTTCCCAAAAAAATAAACTAAAAAGTGCTAATATAAATTTTTTATTTGCTTTGTCAAGGTATTCAATTGACCGCTATAAGCCTCATGTGGAGCCGCCCTCATTGCATCATCATTATTATTATTATTATTATTATTATTATTATTATTATTTTCCGTTTTTTTCTCCTAAAAAGTCACAGGATTAGTGATAAGGACATTTAAACAGTCACTACTTTATTACTCTTGCCGACCTCAGAAGACAATTAATTTCTTTGTTAATTTTTAATTTTATTTTCCTTTTTCAAAGTATATGATTCAGTCAAAGGAATCGAATTCATGACTTTCGTAGCAAAGAATTTGTATTTTCATGGAACCAAGGGACATTATCAGGGAACTAGATTGGAGGAGGAAATTCGTTTTCCGGGGCACTGGCCGTCCAACTTACGGCCTAGGGTATTCAATTTTGGCCCAGTCTGGGATGCAAGTTTTTTGGTTTTTTTTATTTTTTATTTTTAGTTAATTCTTCTTGATATTTGATCAAAATTTATACTTTTTCAATAACTCTCGAGAAGAGGAGTATGAAAATATAAAATTTTAATTTAATTTAAAAAAAAGTTCACTAAAGACGAAAAAAGTCATTTTTATTCTAAAAAATATTAATGCTTTTTTTTTTTAGTAAATAGATTTTCCTAATTATATAAAAAAAATTATATTTTCGGACTTCTTTCGTCAAGAGAAACCGTAAAATTATAGAATTTTGATAAAATATTGAAAAAACTTCACTAAAGAAAAAAAAATCAATAATCTAAGAACTAAAAAAACCAATATTTCAAATTGGACCTCAATAATCTTAATTCTTTTTCCTGTATATGTTTATTTATTATATTTTGAATTTCAAATATTTGATTACCATAATTAATATCGAACACTCAATAGCCCACAAATCAACATAAGAGTAGGCCCAAGTCCGGTTGAAAGATTTCTTTCAACCATGAAATATATAAAGAGTAAAATTTGCCCTTTCAAAAATTCAAAAATACCACCGGCCTTCGTAACGCTCCTATCGGAGTTTGATCCCTTGCGTGGTGCCAAAGCTCGGGGAGAGAGAGAATCTGTCTCGTTTTACACGAATTCCGATACAACCAAAGCAGAAGGACAAAAATGAAAACGCCATTGAATTCAGTTGTGGAGGAATCAGAGCTTTTTAAACAGGAAATCCTCCCACCCCTGACACATACGCAGTGGCAGATTCAGAATTTTTTTTCAGGGTGGGCGAAAATCTTTCATCAATAAGATCAATGACAGAGCCCGAAAAAATTTTTAGAGAGCAAATTATATTTTTTTTTAAGGAGGGCATTTATAATTTTTGAGGGGGCAAATTATAAAAAAATTCTTAAACTATAGGTAAAAAAAAAAATTCAAAGTTGAGGGGGGCAACTGCCCCCTCTGATCACAATGTGACTCCGCTACTGAATAAAATGATAAATTCTAAGATAATACAATGAATATGATAATATTCAAAATTTTATATATTAATAGTAATTTTTTTTAAAACAAATTTAATTTTGTTTTTATCCTAACTAATTTAATTTATTTTTTTTCAAAATTTCAGGGGGGGCGGCAGCCTACCCTCGGCCATGGATGGGTCCGGCCCTGCACACACACCTCATGATTTGACTAATATTTTTTTTTCTTTTTTATTTTTGTTCCTCATTCTTTATTCAAACTACCATTTTACCATTACCCTACTTTATTCATTTTTTTTTCTTTTAATACCTTTTTATTCTTTATATATATTTTTTACTTTTTATTTTTTTCCCTTTAGCACATTTTTTTTTATTTTTTTATTTTTTTTATTATTATTTTTTTTAATACCTTTTGATTCATTTTTTGTTACTTTCTATTTTTTTTTCTTTTAATACTCTTTTATTCTTTTTTTCTTTTTTACTTTTTATTATTTTTTTCTTTTAATACCCTTTCATTTATTTTTTATTACTTTTTATTTTTTTTTCTTTTAATACCTTTTTTTTTTTCTCTTTCACTTTTTATTATTAATTTTGTTTTAATACTCTTTCATTCATTTTTTGTTACTTTTTATTATTTTTTTTCTTTAATACCCTTTGATTCAATTTTTTTTTAATACCATTTTTTTTTTCTTTTAATACCCTTTTATTCTGTTTCACTTTTTATTATTATTCTTGTTTTAATACATTTTCATTTATTTTTTGTTACTTTTTATTATTTTTTTCTTTAATACCCTTTGATTCTTTCTTTTTCTTTTTTTAATACCCATTGATTTATCATAAAGAAGAAAAAAAATAAAACCGATAAAAAAAGAAAAATTTTAAAAATAAAATAAAAAAATTAATAAAAAATTAATAGTAAAAAAGAAACAAAATAAAAAAAACTGAAAAATAAATACAAAATTCAAAAATAAGAGAGAGAGAGAGAGAGAGTGAGTGAGTGGGTAGAGGGACGAGAGAAAGAGACCGGAAGACATTTCAATAATTTTGAGAAGGGACAAGGGGCAGAGGAGGTGTCAGGGATTGAGAGGATAACCTCTCTTTCAACACCTGGAGGTTTTTCTCAGTTCCCACCTCACCTCCCATCCGTCACTCACTCCTTGGTCTTAACCCCAAATCCTTATCTTTCCCATTTAACCCCTGGTTTTCTCAATTACACCCCCAATTAGCCCCATCTACCCACATTGATTCCTTGAATACAAACAAATCATGGAAAAACTTACCAGGAATCAACATTGCACAAATGTCATTCAGATCGGAGTCTGCCATTGCCGATTCACCCCACTCCCAGTTATGACTGCAATAAAGCCCATTTCGCGATTGCCGAGCGTCGATCTACCCAAACAACCACACACAGAGAGAGACAGAAAAAAGGGGGTTTACAGATTTAATACGAATTGAAAAATGCTTTCTAAATTTTATAATATTATTGGACCACGTTTCACATTCCATTTCCGTATTGGTAATTATGCTCCCAACCTCTCATTTCATAAATCTGTTGGAATCACTTGCCACAAAACAATTTTAGAAGTGGTGGCACACCCATTGTGTGTAAGAGGAGGGGGAATTGGCCCTAAAATTGTCATTAACTAGATAGGTATGTGTGTGAATATGTAATTACTTGTAAATAATTTTTTTTACCTGAAAATGCAAGCAACAATGATTTGTACAAAGAAATACAAGAAATCAATTACTTTACGTAACTAAATATTTTATGAATTAATTTAACAAACACTTGGTGCCTAAAAACCTTACAACCAAGTGATCAACAACTAAACTTCCAAGAATTCCTCAACAAACTAATTAATTCATAATAATCAAAGCAATAGATGATGAACATCAAGATATACATGGAAAAATCTAAAGTAGAGAAGAAAAAATACGGGTTCGATTGAAAAAATACAATAACTCAAAATATTAGTAGATATATAAAATTCTCACAGTTATATAGTGAATCATACACTCGGCTAATGTAGAATCTTCTTGCCAACTCCCTTGTAAATCACTATGTCAATCTCCTCTTCTTAATCACCTCGAATAACTATTATTATTATTTTTAAATTCAATTGACCGCTATAAGCTTCATGTGAAGCCGCCCTCGTTGCATTATTATTATTATTATTATTATTATTATTATTATTATTATTTTCCTTTTTTTACTCCCAAAAAGTCACGGGATTAGTGATAAGGACATTTAAACAGCCACTACTATTAATATTTTTATTACTCTTGCTAACCTCAGAAGACAATTAGTTTCTTTGTTAATTTTTAATTTTATTTTCCTTTTACAAAGTACATGATTCAGTCAAAGGAATCGAATTCATGACTTTCGTAGCAAAGAATTAGTATTTTCATGGACCCCAGGGACATTATCAGGGAACTAGATTGGGGCTGGGGATCACATGTCCTGATTCCTCTGTTACATCTTCTGTCTCACCCCCAATGGATGACACATGTCTATTTATAATTTATCAGGAAAATTTTATAATTTTGTAAATTCAAAATCTCTCTTGATAAATTATAAATAGATAAGTGTCATCCGTTAGGGAGTGGGACAAGGGCCTATCATAATATTTTGGGACAGGAGATCCACTCTCCTTGAGAGGAGGAAATTCGTTTTCCGGGGCTTTGGCCATCCTACCTACGGCCTAAGGTATTCAATTTTGGCCCATTCTGGGATGCTAGCTTTTTTGGGTTTTTTATTTTTTTGAGTTTTTTTAATTTTATTTGATCAAAATTTATACTTTTCCAATAACTCTTGAGGAGTGGAGTCTGAAAATATAAAAATTTAATTTCATTTAGAAAATAGTCCACGAAAGACGAAAAAAATTATTTTTTTTTGTTTTAGTAAAATGATTTTTTAAATTATATAAAAAAAATTATATTTTCAAACTCCTCTCGTCAAAAGGAACCATAAAATTATAAAATTTTGATAAAACATTGGAAAAACTTCACTAAAGAAAAAAAAACTCAATAATCAAGGAACTTAAAGAACTAATATTTCAAACTAGGCCTCAATAATCTGAACTCTTTTTCTTGTATATGTTTATTTATTATGTTTTAAATTTCAACTATTTGATTACCATAATTAATATCGAACACTCAATAACCCACAAATCAACCATAGAGTAGCCCAAGTCCGGTTGAAAGATTGTTTTCAACCATGAAATATAAAGAGTAAAATAGGAGATCAATCACTACACACTTTTCACGTTTATTGATATACTTCTCATATTTTAATATATTTTTTTGCCCATAAATCACTTCATAATGGGTGGCAAATAACATTTTTATTCATATTTTTGTCAAAATATTGATGTCAATATATTAGAGTTTTAAATTTTTTAATGAATACACTGTCAAATATTACTGAAGTCGCCACTGTTGTTCCATGAACTCGTTTTCATCTCCAATAGCTCCAAGATAAATCTCTGAGCATTTATTTCATTTATTGAGTGTTCTTTGTAGAATCTCTTAAAAAATATCATAAAAACTCCACAAAACTCGTTTCTCATAGTTTTGTACTATATTTTTTACTTCTTATTCTTAAAGCACTTAATAATTTTTTTTTTTATAAATATCGTATTTTTGTTTCCTTTCTACTTATTGTTTCCCTTTTTCATAATATTATTGGACCACGTTTCACATTCCATTTCCGTATAGGTAATTATGCTCCCAACCTCTCATTTCATAAATCTGTTGAAACCACTTGCCACAAAACAATATTAGAGGTGGTGGCACACCCATTGTGTGTAAGAGGAGGAGGGATTGGGCCCTAAAATTGTCATTTACTAAATAGGTATGTGAGTGAATATGTAATTACCTGTAAATATTTTTTTTATACCTGAAAACGGACGCAACAATGATTTGTCCAAAGGAACACAAGAAATCAATTACTTTACGTAACTAAATATTTTATGAATTAATTTATCAAACACTTGGTGCCTAAAAATCTTACAACCAAGTGATCAACAACTAAACTACCGACAGTTCCATCAACAAACTAACTAATCCATAACAATCAAAGCAATAGATGATAAACATCAAGATATACGTGAAAAATTCCAAAGTAGATAAAAAAATTGTGGGATCGATTGAAAAAAATGTAATAACTCAAAATATTAGTAGATACAAGAAATTCTTACAGCTAATAGTGAATCATACACTCGCTAATGT
>BRYE01000001.1:8957500-8960000 GCA_030159115.1 Actinidia arguta var. hypoleuca
AGATATCGTAGCCGTTGATTCGGCAATAGTCAACCTTGTTTTTAAACAACCTCAACAGCAGATGATCGCCGATTGGGTTCTTGCAAGGCGACGGCTGTGATCCAGTGAGGACGAGTACACGGTCTCCTGCGCCAGCAGCGAATGAGGGGTGATGATTAAGCCACTCTCGCCGCTTCTCGTCCCAGTTTTCGATAGGCTCCTCGATGGAGTAGCTGAGGGTTGGGTCGTCGTAGAATGTGGAGTTTGGCGTGTCGCGGCGGAGGTTGTAGGTGGAGGACGGCGGAGTAGTACAGTCATTGGCGGTGATGCCATCGGAGGCTGATATGGGCTTTTGGATTCGGGTCAAGTCGGGCCATGGGTCGGTGTAGAACCAGAGAAAACAAATTGTGAGAGCCACTATGGCTCCACCAACTAAGAGTGGCCGGTTTTTGAAGGACCTTGAGGGCTTGTTTTGGACTGTATTTTTGGCCATGGGAGATTACAGTAGTATTGTGGATGGAGTGGTTTATTTTAAGAAGAGTAAAAAATCACCATTGGTCTCTGTAGTTTTGATAATGTTTTAATTTGGTTCCTGTAGTTTCAATCTGAACAATTGAGTCCCAGCAGTTTCCAATATATTTTAATGCTTTCAGATAGGGGTGTCCACGGTTATGATTTGTTCGGTTTTGGGTAAAAATATAGACTGAACCTGACTTGACGGCTATTTAAATTTTAGCACCAAATCAATCCGTCTAAACCTTGGAACTAATTCAATACGAACATAAAATACTGGTTCGATTTCGATTTCAATTTCTAACTACAATTTTAGTAGGTAAATTTCTTACTATACAATCATCATATTAATAACATAATTTATTAACTCCATATCTAAAAACTAACAACTAAATGAAAAAAAACTTATGATATAAATATATAATATAGTTAAACAATTATTCAAGATTATATGAAGTAACGATATATATTAAGACGTCTAACATGAGTATAAAACTATTGAAAACCTATTTTATTAGTATTATCCAATACGATTCTGTTTAGAATTGAAACCGAATTCACTAATCCATGACGGTTTTCAGAATTTTGAACCCAAACCAAATTGGTTATATAAAAAACTAAACTAAACTTACTAGTTTGAATTGGTTTGGACAGTTTTTTCAGTTCTATTGATTTTTTTGGACAGTCCTACTTTTGGATATAAATCAACTAAAAACAATAACGGAAGTTACATGTATTTTTTTCATTTTCCATTAAAAATTCTAACGAATTTAAATGGAAGTTCCACGTTGCAATTGATTAAAAATTATAACTTTATAGTTTTTCAAATTATAAATGTATGGGTCAAAATAAAATTTTCCTAAACTATAGAACCCAAAATGTAAGAATTATGAATTAGGATCTGATTGGTCGCGTTTTTAGTTAATTATTGATATGGAGAATCTAAACATAATTGTTTAAGGGTATATTAATATGTTCCAATTCAAGGTGAAGTGGACTAATGACATTATTTTAAAAATTCAATGTCGGTGCTTAATTGTGCAAAAATGTTATGTTTAACTAATACTTTTACTATCTAATATGACATAATATATACATATAATTGAATTATTTATTGATTTATTGTATTAATATTTTTAAATGTCCAAAATGATATGATAACCATAACACTATTGTTAATTGGGAGATGAAATATATGAATACTTTAATATCAGACAAGAAGAAGAAGAAACGTGTTTGATTTGTTTAGCAAAGGTCCAAGGAAAAGACAAAAAAATGAAGAATCAAAGGCTAGTCTTGCAGAAATGAGGCGTTAAATACGGACACTTCGTCCTGAAAGCACATTCCCAACCACAAAAATTGAGCAAATTACACTTTGTATTTTTAATTAAAATCTTATTTTTATACTTGGGTAAATGACAGAAATGATCCCCATAGTTTTCTCATTGTGTCAATTTGGTCCCTCTATTTTTAATTGGCTCGATGGAGGTATTATAGTTTATGAGACTAAGATGTGATGGCTGTAATAATCCTAAAGAAAATTCCAACCCACCATTATAAATCCCAAGAAAACATCATTTCCAATAAGAAAAAATAAAAATTGATTAGAAAGCATTTAGAAGTTTCAGTCATCTATACGTCAAAGCAAGATTGGTTAACTGATTATTACGGATTTCATGAAATTTTTGGTATGAATTCAATTTCTGACCGTATTCTATCAATTTTTGTGTTGAGTAAACACATGCAGGATTTTGACCCGACTTTAAATAGGCTATCAATTTATGATTAATTGACTATTTAAGGGGTAAAATAGTCAATTAGCATGATTTTTTTGATTCAACCAACACAGCTGATTCTATTTGGAGCTAAACTTTTTCTCTGGATCCCCATTTCTCTGTACACCTATCATCAAATAAATCTACAAATTACAAACGTCCCCACTATTATACCAATATTAACCCCAATTTCTTTCCACACCTACCACAATTTCTAAACACCAACCCACCAC
>BRYE01000001.1:8970000-8975000 GCA_030159115.1 Actinidia arguta var. hypoleuca
GGAGTGCTGACATGGTTGTAGGGACACTTTTGGAGAAAGAATCAAACAGTAGGCTAGGTCGAAGACCCTCCATCATCGCCATGACCACTACCTTGTCGCTGGGATCTTCTACTTCTAGAACAACCAGATTGAAACGCCTGACGTAATCCTTTAAGCTTTCCCCATTTTCTGGTAGACTATGAAGAGGTGGGAGGCATTCTTTTGCCTGACCCTGCAGCCCATGAAATTGGTGACAAAGAACCTGCTCAGGTTGCCAAACGATTCGATGGTTCCAAGAGATAGCTTTCTGAACCATGGCCTCGCTGACTCTTTCATAGTAGCAGAGAAAGCCTTACACATCACTTCTTCCGAGTACCCCTAGAGTGACATTAGGTTCTTGTACGAATCTAGGTGATCCATAGGATCCATCTACCCTTCATACACCCCAAGCTGGGATGGCAGCTTGAATTTGGAAGAAACTCTGACCTTCATTACCCTGTTTGTGAACGTTTCAATCTGCTTGGTCAAAGCATCTATGGAAACTAGCGCGTTAGTAGTGGTGTTGATGGCATCAATACGGGCATCCAGGTCTTTGATTTTCTAGGTGGTAGATTCATCTCGTCACCTGGGTGCTTAGTCATTATGGCGAGGTGATTGTTCTCTTCTTCAAGTCTCCTCCCTCACCCTCTACTTCATGAGTCTAGTTATATGATTCAGATTATGACAAAGCAAGGCTTCTCTCTTACCTAGATTGTCTACTCGGTGATCGAGGTTGGCAATTTCTGGAAGAACAGGCCCGACTAGTGTTTTGGCGACTCTGAGATTTGCGATCTCCTAATCGATGAGGATAGCGGATCAACTAACTTCTAGGACGGGTATGGCAAGAGGTGGCGGGTTGCTCGTGGCGAGGTGCTGTATCAAGCGAGCGTTGTTTTCATTCATGATCCTTATCTGTTCGGCAATACTGTGCATTTCACGATGAAGGCCCTATAGATCCAGATCTTGGCTGGTGTTGGCCATCAAATGGGCTCTATTATCTAAAGGGTTACTGGCACTTGGCCTAGGTAACAAACGGCTGCGTATGTACATAAAAAGTTGAGAACTATCATTCCCACACACGGCACCAAACCGTTCTACTAGAAATCTGGGGGCGAGTAACCAATATTAAGAATCGCTTTCGATCTCAGTATTGGACCTCGACAAAGACTTAGTCGACCTGCGCAAGGAAACAAACGTAACCAGCCGGAACAAGGCCGCTCAAAATCCCTTCGGTGTGGAGATCAGACCAAGGCGAATATAAGCTAGGCAAAGCAAAACACAAGAGCTCTCAAGAGTAAGAGGGTTTTTTCCGTACCTGTTTATGATGCGGAGAGCGACCTTTTTATAGATGGAGGATGGAGAGCCGTGCGAGAAGATCACAACAAGATCCTCTGATAGATAAGTATGGAAGGAGATCCCGCGAATATCGGAGATAAAATAAGAAGATGTCATTTGAAGAACAAACCACGAATGTAGTAGACCTGGTGGAGATGGAGTCTCAAAGTCATCTCATCCTTAGAGTGGATGGCGAGATGAAGATGGGCGAGGTGAAGACGGGCGAAGTTAATATCATCCTCAAGTTCACCTCATCCTCAGAGTGATGGGCGAGGTCAGCTTTAAGGTTTTAATTTTTTTTCTTTTTATATAATTATGATGCGCAAATAACATCATATATATATGTGTGTGTGTGTGTGTGTGTGTGTGTGTGTGTGTGTGTGTGTGTGTGTGTGTGTATACCACTACGGACTTTAGAGTAAATTGGGCCCATTTAATTTAATTGGATCACATGTGAGGTAGTTGGGCCTAAGAATATTTTAGCTTGGGCTTGAAAGGATTGGAATTGGACTTATGATTAAGGGCTTGCAAGTTGGTTGTAAGAGGGTGGGCCAATTACTTGGCCCATGAGTAGTTTGGTTTGATTGAGTTTGCTAAACAAGACTTAAGGCCAAATTGGGCATTTAATGTATATCTCTCTCTCTCATTTATTGACCAAAGGCATTTACTCCATCTTCTTTTCTTTTCTCTTTCTAGGGTTGAGTACTAAAGGTTAGATTGGAGTGTGTTGGAGTGAGGTTTGAGTGATAGTCATTTGGAAAATTATCTACTCAACGATGGCAATGATTTGAGCCACGAAAGTTTGGAATCGGAGTTTTGGAGTTCATCCATCTTCTTCATCATTTTGGGTGCTTGCATTGTTTTGATTTAAGGTAAATGGGATTTTCCTGTGGGATTTAATCTTGGGGTTGTTGTTAATGGCTTATACCAAGCCTATTGAGGTATTATTTTGAGTGTTGAGCCCTAAATGAAAGATTTGATTTATTTGAAAAGTTGAGAGTTTTGAGATCTAGAATCATCTATTTTTTTGCGACGTCTACCGGTAGTCGCATTTTCTCTACCGATAATTCTCTTTGTTTTTGAAGCTTATTTGACAGCCCGATCTACCGATAGTACTTTTTTCACTATCGGTAGTGATTTATTGTATTTTGTCACTGGATCGTTGTCTACTGGTAGTACACTTTTCCACTATCGGTAGTGATTATTGGTATTTAGTCATTGGATCGTTGTCTAGCGGTAATACTTTTTTCATTATTGGTAGTGATTTCTTGCCTATTAGCCACTGGTTGGTCGACTACCGGTAGTACTTTTTCACTACTGGTAGTGAATATTTGTATTTCATCTCTGGATGGTCTTCTACCGGTAGTATTCTTTTTCACTACCGGTAGTGATTTATTTAGTTTTGTCTCTAGATCATTGTCTACCGATACCGGTAGTGATTAGACCACTACCAATAGTGACTTGTTGTAACTGTTTACGAAAACTTTTTTGAAGTAAATACATTTGGTCTATGTTTATGATCATGACATTGTTTATAGTAAATGCATTCGAATGATTTCA
This sequence comes from Actinidia arguta var. hypoleuca, assembly GCA_030159115.1. Taxonomy (NCBI): domain Eukaryota; kingdom Viridiplantae; phylum Streptophyta; class Magnoliopsida; order Ericales; family Actinidiaceae; genus Actinidia; species Actinidia arguta. The sequence continues at coordinate 8,972,914 of BRYE01000001.1, forward strand.
ATAATGACTATTATTGATGGTTTTTAATACTTGCATATTTCTGTGATTTACATTAATACTTTTAGCAAATGTCACGCTATGATGTACCGGAATAAGTTGGCTTAGATTAAGTCCGAGGTGAAAGACCTAGATAACAACCGCTCGGGAGGGAATGTCAAGCCTTCGGTTAGTGACTGAGAAATTGGCCGAATATTGGGTATGTCAAACCTTCAGTGAAAGTCCGAGAAGTAGGCCGGATATTGTCTCATATGCTTAGTGCATGATGAGACTGATTAGATATTAGCCTAGGTATGTCGTTTGAAAATATTATTATTTTTTGTGAAAAGCCAAAAAGTTTGTAAAAATTATTGATTTGAGAAATCATGAAATAAATGCTTTTGAGAAAAGCCAAAAAATATAAAAGCATACTTTATTGCATCATGTTTTCATTACATAGTTATATATCATAATTTTAGCTTGAGACATCAAGTCTATTGTTAAATCTTTACAAGGTAACTCACCTTTACTATAAAATGAATTTTAGGTACCGAGGTCGATCCTAAATCTTGAGACATGTGAATTGCTGTTTACTTTATTTTCGTTTAGAAAATATGTTAATGTATTTTGGGAAATTATAATATTCTTTTGGCCCGGTGTGGGCATTGTCTATGGGATATCATCCTTAGTTTGTCTTTGATAGCTCATAGAGAGCATGGTACCACGGGAGGAGTATATTAGCTGTCCTTTAATGTAATGACAATATGTTGTCATATATTATTATTTCCGATAGTTGTTCTTTAATTATTGTGTATGCTTACGTGGCCGGATCGTGTTTTATCTAGGGCATGACATGAACACCTTGGGCCATGGATGAGGTGAGCACCATTGGATGAGGTAAGCACCATGGGCGAGGTGAGAAGCATCTCAAGAAATATACACTTAATGAGTTGATCTCGTCAAATAAAGTCTCAGCGACATACTTACTTCAGCAAGTGATCTTGGCGACGTGTGATTAGACTGCATAATTGTAGTCTATGTGCCGCTAAACCAATCTAAGTTGGCCCTAAATTATTTTAATTATATATTTTTTTTTGTGTTTTATACTAAATGTCGTGTTAGAGTTCATTGCAGATAAATAATAATAAAGAGGAGAATTTGGAGCCATAAAAGTGATGCAAAGCGCGGACACGTTTATCGAGGATCGCTGTCGGGAATTGTGAAAGTTTGCAACCGTAGTTCGGAATGAAATAGAAGATGCACCATTGGAAAGATCTTACATGATTATACAAAGTTACGTCTAACGAGCATCGCGAGATATAGACTCCAAGGACTTCGAAACGGATGGAGAAGAAAAAAAGAAGAAAAAAAAAGTCAAAGTTGACTGACAAGGAACAAACTAGTGTTCGAATGCTAGGAAGAAAAAAATTGGAAATGTTCTTAGAGTTCAAACACTGAGAAGAAAAAGAGATTTTTATGGTTCAAACACCTCTGTGCAACGTTCCAACGCATAGAGGCTTGAAAATTAAAATTTTGCCTTAGGGTTCGAACACTACTGTGCACCGTTCAAACGCTGGAAAGATTTTTTGTACTTCGCATTCGAATGCCAGAAATAGGCATCAATCAGGGTTCGAATCCTGTGAAGGAAATCAGGAGGAATGGTTCTTTGTATTCGAACGCTAGAAATGCAAAAGAATTAGCGTTCGAACGCTAAGAGAAAAATTAGGCCAATAAGTTTAATCATATCAGGACTCGAATTGCAAACTCTAAACGTTTTATGAACGTGACATGTTATTTTTAAGGTTTTTACAGTCTCCTATTTTAGTTTTTTATAGTTTTCAATAATTCTTGTAATCTTTTACATTAAATTCAAGTTTTATTGCATTGAATTCAAGTTTCGTCAATTTAAATTACGATTTAGTTCGATTATGCATATTTTTTTTATTAATTTAAGTTTTCTAATTTTATTATTCGTATTTAAATTTAAGATTTCAGAATGCATTCCATATTTTGTTATTCATGTTACATAACCATGTGTGGCTAATTTTTTCAACTCGGGATCGAGGATGAACAATGGAGGTAAATTTTAGTTTCACCGCTAAATCTTCTAA
>BRYE01000001.1:8980000-8987500 GCA_030159115.1 Actinidia arguta var. hypoleuca
ATGTAATCTTCTTCCATACTTAGTCATCCGAAGATCTCTCCGTAATCTTCTCACACAGCTCTTCATTCTTCAACTATAAAAAGACAGTTCCCCTCTTCATGAAGAGGTATGACTTAATCCTTGCTTACTCATTCTAACAACTCTGATACTTTTTGCCTAGCTTATTCGCCTTGGTTTGATCTCCACGCTGGAGAAATTTTGAGTAGCCTCGCCCCAGTCGGTTACGTTTATTCTCTTGCGCAGGTCGCCCAAGTCATTACCGAGGTCACGAGCAATTCTGACTGTTGGTTGCTCACCCCCAGATTTCTACCATAATAGTTTGGCATCGTTTTTGGGAACGACAATTCTCTGTACCTTATGCACTTGCGTAGCCGCTTATTATCTAAACCAAGTACTAGCAGTCATTTAGATAACAGAGCTCATCCAATGGCCAACACTAGTCAAGCTCCAGATTTAGAAGGTCTTCAATGTGAGATGTATGGGATTGCTGAACAGCTTAGAATTATTAACGAGAACAATGCCTGACTGGTACAACACCTCGCCACAAACAACCCTCCACCTGCTATCGTGCCTGTCCCAAAAGTTAGTCGAGCTCACTGTCCTTATCGATCAGGCGATCGTGAATCTCAAAGTCGCCAAAGTATTGATTGGGCCTAAAATTGCCGACCCCAATCACCGAGTTTATGATCTAGACGAGAAAGAAATCCTATTTCATCATAATCTGAATCATCTAACCAAACAACACGAGATAGAGGGCGAGGAAACTAGGAAAAGAGGACAATCACCTTGCCATAATTACCAGGTGTCGAGATGAGTCCACACTTCAAAGGATTAGGGACCTAGATTCCAAGATCGATGCCATTAACATATGGGTAAATGCCCTAGTTACTGTAGATACCCTGATAAGGCAGACTGAGCCGCCATTCACAGAAAGAGTGATGAGGACCAGGGTTTCCTCCAAGTTTAAACTGCCATATCAGCTCAGAGTGTATGAAGGGAAGAAAAATCTAATGGACCACTTAGACTCATACAGGAACCTGATGACGCTCCAGGGATACTCATACGAGGTAATGTGCAAAGCCTTCTCGGTAACTTTGAAGGATTCGGCAAGAACATGGCTAAAAAAGTTAACTCTTAAGACCATCGATTCATTCGGAGACCTAAGCTCTTTGTCACCAATTTTATGAGTTGTAGGGTCAAACAAAAGAATGTCTCTCACCTCTTCACAGTCCACCAGAAAGAAGAAGAAAGTTTGAAAGACTACGTCAATCGATTCAACCAAGCTGTGCTAGAGGTGGAAGACCACATTGATAAAGTCGTGATCATGGCAATGATGGAGGGACTCCGCCCAGGACCACTATTTAATTCTCTCTCTAAGAATGTTCTAGAGACCCAGTCAGCACTTTTGAGCAAAGCTGGCAAATACAACGCCATAGAAGAATTGTTTGAGGCCAAGCGCAGAAGGCGAGAGAGATAATTATGAAAAAAAAAACCTGATACCAGGCGAGCTGACTATAGGGACAAGGTGAAAAGCAAGAGGTCAGATTGAGATGCTAGGAGGCATATCAATGATAGGCGCCCTCGCACTCGATCTCACCGACCCGATTTGGTTTTACCTCCTCTTAATACTCGTATATCCCAGGTGCTTATGGAGATCAAAAATGAAGAGTTTGTGAAGTGGCCGAAGAAGATTAAGACCAATCCCCACAAGAGGAATAAGAACAAGTATTGCGAGTTTCACAATGACCATGGGTACAAAATTGAAGATTGTTTCTAATTTAAAGAAGAACAAATAGCCAACCTGGTCAAGAGAGGATATTTGAGGAAGTATGTTGTTGAACGCCCACAACCTGATTCGCCTGATAGAAGATATGGCAACAATAGACCGACAACAGGTGATATCCAAACTATTCATGGAGGATTTGGATCATGAGGATGTTCAAACTCATCTCAGAAGAGACACACCAGAAGTGCTAATAGGTGAGCTGAAGAAGAAGTATACAGCCTCTCCACGCCTACAGATGAAGCTCACCAGCCATTACCTTCACCAATGATGACCTGAGAGGTTTACATATCTCCCATGATGATGCATTAGTCATCTCTGCTACAATCATCAATTTCAATGTGTAGAGGATCCTGGTCGACAATGGGAGTTCAGTCAACATCTTATTTATCTCAGCCTTTGATAAAATAAAGATTGGGCTAGATAAGTTTCACCCGTTTTACACCCCTCTGGTCGGATTTGGAGGAAGTACGACACATCCACTCGAATGGATCAAGTTGCCTTTGACTTTGGGAGCAGAGCCTCACCAGACCATGGTGTGGCAGGACTTTATAATTGTGGATTACCCATCATCTTACAATGCGATCTTAGGTCGCCCAACGCTTGGGAAAATCAAGGCAATCACCTCTACCTATCACTTGATGATGAAGTTTTTCACTTTGACGAGGATAGGCAAAGTGAAGGGCGACTAGAAGATCGCCACACAATGCTTCATCTTGGCTATAAAGATTGAATCTCCTTTAAAACCAAGTGCCCAATATCAATTACAGAAAGACGATGCCAAGATGGGGGCATTGAGAGACGAGGTGGATGAAATAGCCCTTGAAGATCCTTGAGAAATAGAAAACACTAAGCCCCTGGAAGAAGTGACTCAAATCTCTATACATCCCAATTATCCAGATCGTCATGTCATGATTGAGATTGAATTGACTGAGAAATTATGAAAGGACTTGGTGGAATTTTTTAAGGAAAATTACGATGTGTTCACATGGTCACAAGTGAAGTTTCAGGAATAGATCCCTAGGTCGCCGTTCACAAGCTGTTAACCAACCATAACCATTATCCCTTCGCCAAAAAAGAAGAAAGTTCACCCCAGAATGCCTAAAAGTCATAGAAGATGAAATGGTTAAACTCATCAAGGCCAACATTATCAGAGAATCTGACTATTCAGATTGGTTTGCCAACGTTGTCGTCGCCCCCATAAAAAGGGAAAAGTGGAGAGTATGTGTAGATTTTACCAACCTCAACAAAGTTTGTCCAAAATATAGTTTTCCTTTGCCAAAGATTGATCTGATTGTTGATGCAATCTCCGAACATGAGCTTCTTAGTTTCATGGACATCTTCTCCGGATATCATCAAATCAAGATGCATCTGCCGACGTAGAAAAGACTTCATTTATCAAGGAAAGAGGATTGTATTGTTATAAAGTCATGCCTTTGGGGTTGAAGAATGCTGGGGCGACGTATCAGAGATTGGTAATCAAGCCGTTCAAGGAGATAATAGGGAAGATGATGGAATTCTATATAGACGACATGCTGATCAAGAGTCTGAAAGCAACTAATCACATCGTCCACCTAGAAAAAACATTCGGCATCCTTTGAAGGCTTCGCATGATGTTGAATCCTTCCAAATGGATCTTCAGCTTTCCTCGGGAAAATTCCTTGGCTTTCTCATCACTAAACGCGGGATTGAAGCCAACCTTGACCAAATTCAAGCTCTGTTAGCAATGGGCTCGCCCAAAAAACATGCATGAGGTGCAACAGTTAATTGGGAGAGTAACTGCTCTTAAAAAATTTGTCTCCAAATCAGCAGACAAGTGTTTACCATTCTTTAAGATCCTAAGAAAAAACAAAAATTTTGAATGGACAGACGAATCTGAGATAGCATTTCAGCTGCTTAAGGAGCATCTCAGATCGCCTTCCTTTCTCATAGTTCTTGCCACAAGCGAGGAATTCATCGTATACCTACCCGTCTCCCTAATAGCAGTAAGTGTAGTACTTATCTGAGAAGAGGACAAAGTTCAAAAATCAGTGTACTATGTCAGTAAAGTCCTCGTGGAAGATGAAACTAGATACCTAAAAATAGAAAAACTTGTTTATGCCCTTTTGATCGCTGCTAGAAAGCTTTGTCATTACTTTCAAGTTCATCCCATTGCCGTGTTGATAGATCAGCCCTTGAAGCAAATTCTCCAATGACCTAACACCTCGGGACGATTTCTCAAATGGTCTATTGAGCTAAGCAATTAAAGCCCAAGCATTGGCAGATTTCATAACCTGAGATGATTCTTCTCAGAGTGGAAATCCCAAAAAAGTAGGTATAGGAAGATAATCTCGCCAGATGGAAGCTCTTCGTGGATGGGTCATCCAACCAGCGTGGCTGTGGGGCAGGACTTATTCTTCAAACCCCTTTTGGTGAACATATGGAGTTCAAAGCCACCACCAATGAAGCCAAATATGAAGTTCTCCTCGCCGGACTAAGGGTTGCATCATAATTAGGAATAGAATCTTTAGACGCCTTCAGTGACTCTCAACTTGTGGTGAGTCAAGTGCAAGGGGATTATCTCGCCAAGGACCTCCGAATGGTGGCCTATCTAGATAAAGGGAAGAATATGTCAACGAAGATCAGGGACTTCAAGAGTTGCCAAATTCCTCAGGAAGAAAATAAGAAGGCTAACGCCCTGGTTAACCTCGCCTCTACATTTGAGTTCACTTCTGACATGAGTATTCCACTGGATTCTTGCAAAGTCCTAGCATTGACGTTGTCAAATCCATCTGTCAAGCAACAGCAAGGCCAATGTGGATGGACGATATCATTGCATATTTTCGGGATGGAACGCTGCCATTGGACAAATTCCAAGCACGCCGAATCCAGAACCGATCATCCAGATTTTGCCTCATTCATGAAACTTTGTACAAAAGGTATTTCTCGAGACCACTCCTAAGATACCTCCGACTAGAGAAGCAGAATATGTACTTAGAGAAATTCATGAACACATCTACGGGAACCACTCAAGGGCGAGATCAATGGTTAAAAAAGCTATTTGCCAAGGCTATATTTGGCCTCAGATGGAACGAAACGTAGTGACATACACCAAGAAATATGACAAGTGCCAAAGTTTTGCTCCAGTAAGTCATCGCCCTCCTATCTAGATGGTACCAATGACTAGTCCATGGCCATTTGATAAATGGAGAATCGATATACTCAAACCTCTTTCTCAAGCTCCATTGCAGAGGAAGTTTTTAATTATCGTCATAGAATACTTCACAAAGTGGATAGAAGTCGAGCCTCTCACCATAATCACTGAGAGGAATACTAGAATTTTTGTATGGAAGAACATCGTTTGTCAATTTGGAATTCCCTAGGTTATCGTCTCAGACAACGCGAAACAATTCGACAATGTTGGATTCAAATAGTTCTGCTTGGACCTCGCCATCTCCAACTGTTTCTCCTCACCTGGTCATCCTCAAGCAAATGATAAAGTGAAAATTACCAACAGGACGATCATGAGGAATTTAAAGGCGAGGCTAGAAAAATCTAATAATTAATGGGCTGAAGACCTACAGAGCATACTATGGGCCTACCACACCACAAGCAAAATCCCTACTAGTGAGACGCCGTATTCAATGGTCTATAGGACAGAATCAGTTATACCTTTGGAGGTAGGAATGTCGAGCTTCAAAACCTCAAATTTTGATATGGAGAACAACGAAACCAAGCTAAGGCTTAACCTTGATCTCCTTGATGAAAAGAGGGAGCGAGATGCGATACGCCAAGCAGCCTATAAACACCAAGTTGCTAAGTACTAGAACCAGAGAGTCAGGCACAGATCTTTCCTACCTGGTGACTTAGTCTTGAGAAAGTTAGCACTGGCTACAAAAGAACCCAATGTTGGGAAGCTCGGTCCTACCTGGAATTGCCCACTACAAACAAGTTTTTGTGATCGCGTTGAATCAACAATACAGAAATAAGAACCAAGATTGAAATCAAATAGATACCTGACCAACAACATGGAATAATTTTGTAACCACCTGGTCTAGAGAGAGTTTGTCCACCTTCTCCTTATCATCGGTGGAATTAGTCCCCCCAAGATTTTTTCTACCACAAAGGGACTCCCCAATATGGAGGCTCTGGGACCTAGGATGTCGTCAGGCCTGGTCGAGGTTCCCTCCCCGGGAGCTACTGACCATGTGGTCTCCCTGCTCACCATCTTATTGGATTTTGCCTTTTTGGCCTTAGGCGATGGCATGGTCTCTTTTCCCTTTGGGTCGCCGACAAGGTTGCCCTCCTTGTTGGGTGAGGAATTAGGAGCCTCATCCCGAGATCTTTTCTCCAGAATCACCACGCCTTTGGTTGATGAGGTGGCAACCTTGGATTTTTCTAACAATTGGACAAGCTTCTTCAGGCTGATCTTCTTGGACATTGCTGCAAAAGAGAAAACCAACATCAAATAAGAGATGAGATGAAATACTTGGAAGATAAAAGTGACAGTACAGTCCGATCTGAGTTCGGAAGGCAGCCTTGGATCCGACCAGGCCTTTGAGCTAGAGCTTTGTCTAATTCCAAACCAGGAATGGATGGTCGAATTTTTTTCCCTAGAATCCTTAATAAGGTTAAATCAGGAAGGCGAGATAAAAATCTCCTAATTTCCTTCCTGATAGTTCCTATGTATTCTATTGAGCCATCTCGGGAGTGATTGCCTTGGCGAGGTTCATCTCGGGAATGATGAGACTCACCCTCGTCGCCCGCAACAGCAGCTGCACCATCTACAGACTTGTCCTCCTTATTGTTTCCACCACTAGATGTCATTCCCTGGTTATCAAGGCAAATCACTTGTTAAACGCCTTGGAGCTCAGAACTACCGAGACCTGAAGATATCCTCCAGGCCCTAGCTTTTTGAAAACCTTTTTGGACCTCTGATCTTCGATGTTGGTTAAGATGAGCAGCTTGTTGTAGCGTTTTCCTAGAAAGCAGAGAACATTTTTTAGTCATAGGAGAGGTACTACACTTGAATATCAAAATGGCAGAATATGGAAGTAAGTCTGACCTAGGGTGCCCCATCATCTCAGGACCCTCGGAACTCCTTCTTCCCGAGATGTACCTAGGGAAAATTTCAAGTCATCCCCCAAGATGAAGAAAAACTTCCTCTTCCACCCCTTGACGTTGCTAGGGTACCCCTTGAGCACAGTCCTGCCCAGCCTCGCCTTAAAGTAGAGCCACCCTGAGTCTAGCTTTAGACTTTTGAACAGGCTAAAAAGACACCTAAATTCATTAAGGGACAAGGCACGCTTATAATATCACCACACTACCAACACGCAAACGACACTTTAGCCATGTGTTGGGAAAGAGTTTAGTTGGGCAAATATTATAAAAGTTCAAGATTTTCCTAATGGTGGAATGAAGTGGAAGTCATAGTCTGGCATGGAAGGCAGCTTCATAAAAAGCCACATCGCCCGGGTGAGTAGACAATATAATCTCATCGTTCTTGGGAATCCTAGCTTGTATCCCGGAAGGAAAAGAATATAATTCTCTCAGGCAATCCAAATCGCCCTGAGTCATGACATTGAATTCCTTCTCAAGGGGAGTCCGAGTGTCTATCACAAGATTTCCCTCGTGGTCAGAAGGTTCATCCCTAGGGGGAGACTCCTCGAGAGGGGAAGTGGGGAGTTGGTTAATCTCGTCTATCATGAGTGATTTCTCTCCTAAGTGTTCAGAAATCC
>BRYE01000001.1:9007500-9020000 GCA_030159115.1 Actinidia arguta var. hypoleuca
AGATCCTTCTCAAGACCACTTTTAAGATGCCTCTGACCTGAAGAAGCAGATTATGTACTTAGAAAAATTCATGAAGGCGTCTGCGAAAATCACTCTATGGCAAGGTCACTGGTTAGAAAGGCAGTTCGCCAAGAATATTTTTGGACTCAGATAGAGTGAGACGCAACAATTCTACACCAAGAAATGTGACTAGTGCTAGAGGTTTGCTCTAATAAGTCATCTACCTCACACTGAGATGATGCCAATGATCAGCCCATGGTCATTTATCCAATAGGGAATTGACTTACTTGAACCTCTGCCTCAAGCTCCATTATAAAGGAAGTTCTTGATTGCCACCATAGATAACTTCATAAAGTGGATAAAAGCTGAGCCTCTCTCCAAAATCACTAAAAGAAATGCCATCAATTTTGTATGGAAGTACATCATTTATCAATTTGAAATTTCCAAGGTTATCATCTCGGACAACGCAAAATAATTCGACAACGATAGATTCAAGCAATTCTGCTCAGATCTTGCTATCTACAACTATTTCTCCTTTCTTGGTCATCCTTAAGCATATAGTCAAGTGGAAGTCACCAATAAAACCATCCTGAGAAATCTAAAGGCGAGATTAGAAAAATTTAAGAGCGAATGGGTATAAGACCTGCCGAGCATACTATGGGCTTATCACATGACAAGCATAATCCCTACAAGCGAGACGCCGTATTCGATGGTTTATGGGACATAATCAGTTATACTAGTAGAGATAAGAATGTCGAGCTTTAGAACCTATAATTTTGACAAGGTGAATAATGAAGCCAAGCTTAGGCTCAACCTTGATCTCCTTGACAAAAGGAGGGAGCGAGTTAAGATACGCCAAAAAGCCTACAAGCACCAAGTCGCCAAGTACTACAACTAAAGAGTCAAGCACAGATCTTTCCTGCCTGGTGACTTAGTCTTGAGGGTGGTAACTCTGGCTACAAAAGAGCTAAACACTGGGAAGCTCAATCCTAAATGGAAAAGCCCTTATAAAGTTGTCAAAATTTCTAGGTCGGGAACCTATTAGCTGGAAGACATGAGTGGAAAGGCATTACCTCATCTCTGGAATGCTGAACACTTGAATAAATATTACCAGTAGGACCTAAATTCACCGTTCAAAGAAGATCACCTGTGTAGTGTGATATCGCCAAAGTCATGTGATTGCCAATCTCCATGTGGTTATGGTCGCCCGTATCACAAGAAATCACCATACATTGAAGATCGCCTAAACAAAGAAAGGATGTTACTAAAGTCTGTCATTCTCCAAAATCTTTAGTTATGCTCTCCGATCTCCATGTAACGATTTTGATCGCCGATATCATTATTATGATCGCCAATCTCTATGTGATAAAGATTATTCTGATAATCAAATCTCTCTAGTTTGATTTTATCACAAATGTTTACTAGCGAGTTATGTCGCCATTTTCAAAAGTTTTAATTAGCCATTTTTGTTATCGCTAATGTCAAGATCGCCTATTCATTGACAAATTAGAAAATGACAAGGCATCTTGATCGCCAGATAATGACTCGCTTGATTATTTATATCATCATAATAAGGTTTATTGTTTGCCCAAATTAAAGCAACATACCAACAAGCCTTATTCGCCTATTAATCAAGCTCGCCAAATTAGCCTGCTTCGCCTAACAGTAGAGTTCGCTAGTTTCTCCATTCTATGGGATAAACATATAATAATTGTGATGTCGCCTATTATTGCCTAAGTTAAAGTCGCCACGGTTATCTTTTTGTTGCCAGAATAATATGCCAAGAGCGAAGGATTTCAAAATTTTGCTAATTTCGCAAAGGCATTAAACTCGCTAAGAAATTAATTGATATTCGCCTATTTCACTATCGTTAGTTTTTTAAGTATTGGTTGCCATTATTTAAGTTGATTGCCTGATCTTTGCAAGTTCGCTAGAGTTGTCAAGCTTATCTCGCTAGCAAGAAAAAGATATTCTATAAAGTAAATGAGGCAAGCAGGGGATATGGGAAAAGTTTTTTCATTGAAGAGGGAGAAGGGTTACATCTCGCCATTATGAGGAAAAAGGAAAAGTTAAGAGTATTTAAGGAGAGAGAGGGTTGGCATCACCATTCTCCTCGCCCTTATTTTCTTAATGTTATTCTCCTTCTCCTGCTCCTTCTCCTTCTCTCTTCCTCCTCCTCCTCCTTCTCCTCCTCCTCTTCTTTGAGCATATCGACGTCAATGGTCATGCCTAGGATGTCGAAGTCAAGATTGGGATGGTGGCAAGTAATTTGACTTTTGCAAAATTGAAACCCTTACCAAAATATTTTGAGGTTGTACATTCAATAGTCCCTTGAAAATCATCAGAGGACTTGAACTCCTCAATGGCAATCTTTTGGGCAAGGGCCAATTGGTTCTCCAGCCTCGCCACCTTGACATCCTAATCCTCGGTGATCTTTTTCAACTTATCGGTAGCCTGCTGCTCTCTTGCTCGGGCCTCGGCCAGTTGTCATTCCAAATCACTGGCCAATTTCTAGGCTCTAGTCATCTCTCCCTCAAGCGAGGCAACTTGACCTTGTTAGAGAGTCACCTCATCCCCAGCATCCCTATTATGTATCACTAGGGAAGACCTGAGCACAACCGCCTACTATAAATAAGTTTTTGTGATCGTCTTGAATTAATGAAAATATAGAAATGAGAAATGAGAACGGAGTAGATACTTGTCTGATGACGTGGAAAAGCATCGAGGCCACCTGATCTAGGAACAATTTTTCCACCTTTTCCTTATCAGTAGGTGTAATTACTCCCCCTAGGATTTTCTCCACCACTGAAGGACTGCCCAGTATGGAGGCTCTGGGCCCCAATGTGGTATTAGGGTTTGCCGAGGTTCCCTTTCCAAGAGCAGCAGCAGGTGCCTCCTTGAACTTCCATGTCACCTTCCTCTTGGTCTCCTTTGGCGGCGTGGTCGTCGATTTGCCCTTCTAGGTGGGCGTGATGTCAGATGCCTTATCCTAGGGGCGCTTCTCGCCAATCTTTATCCCCTTCAGTGCAGGGGTTGAGCTTGCTGTCAGGCATACGCCCTTGGATCCTTCAGCAATTTGAATAAGCTTCTTCAAGATAATTCTCTTCAACAGGCTGCAAAAAGAAATAGAGATTAGTCACAGAACAAGATAAAATACTTGGGAAAAGAAGGAGACAGTACCATCCAATCTAAGCTCAGGGGGCAGCCCTGGATCTGACCAGGCCTCAGATTTAGAGCTTGAGCTTGAACTCAAACTCAAACTCGAACTCAAACTATATGGTCCCAAACCTAAGACTGGATCTTAGATTTCCCCCTAATAGCCTTAACATTGTTAGATCAGGAAGGCGAGGTAAAATTCTCTTCATTTCCTTCTTGATAGTTCCTATATATTCTACCGAGTCATCTCGGGAAGGATCGCCTCGACAAGGTTCATCTCGGGAAGGTTGAGACTCATCCTCGTTGTCCATAGTTGGAGCTACCCTACTTTCCAGTGTGTGCTTGCCCTTGGTCCCTTCACTAAATGACATTGAGTTATATCCAAGCTTGAAGCACCTACAAAAAGATTTGGATTCAAGAACCTCTTTAATAGTGAAGAAGTTCCCCCTAATATAGAGGCCAAGATCCTATCAATATTTTCCTTCTTGATCATGAACAAAACAGATAGCTTGTTGTAGTGTTTACTTGAAAAAGGGAGGAACAATTGTTAATCACAATAGAGAAGATATACTTGTCAAGGAAAGGAATGACTCAGTAAAGAAAAACTGACCTAGGATCCCCTACGAGCTCAAAACTCTTGGAACTCTGACATCGCCCGATGTCCCCGAGGGTATCTCCCAATCATCCCCCGAGATAAAGAAGAATTTCTTCTTCCATCTCTTGACGTTTTGGGGGTACCCCCCAAGCAATTTTTTTTTTGCCCTCACCTTGAAGTATAGCCATCTGGAATCTGGCGTTGGGTTCTTATTTAAAGTGAATAGGCTTTGGAACTCATTAAGGGAGAGGGATAATTTATGGGCTCGCCACACGACCACCGCATAGACAAGGCTTTGCCAAGTGTTGGGGACGAGCTGTGTAGGATAGATGTTGTAGAAATAGAAAATTCTCCTAATAACAGGACGAAGTGGAAGAAGGAGGCCGGCATGAAAGGCGGCCTCGTAAAAAAATACCTCGCCCGGATGAGTTGAAGCCATGGTCTCATCCTCCTCGAGTATCCAAATTCGAATGCTTGGAGGAAAGGAATGAGACTCCCTAAGAAGATTTAGCTCATTTGGAGTCATAATTTTAGTCTCCCTCCCGACTAAAGGAGGGTGGCGACCAAGGGACTACCCTCGGGACTAGGGGTATCCTCCCTTAGGGAAGAGGAAGCTTGTTAACTTCATCTGTCATATATGATTTCCCTCCTAAGTGGTCTGAGAACCAAGAGGGCAACAAATTATCTAAGTCTCTTACATTGGCTCTATTGGACATACACTATAGAAACAGAAGTAGAAAATAAAGTGAGTTGTTGGCACTTACTGAACTAAGGATGAGGAGACAAGCTCGAGATGACAAGGGCGAGATGAACGTCAGAGCAAGAGTAGCAATTTGACAACAAAAGCAAGAAAAGTACAAATGTATGGGGGGATCTCCTATTTATAGGAAGCAGCAAGGGCTAAGATGTGTTTGCATTGATGGCTAATATCATACGTTGTTTCGAATACCAAGGTCAAAATTGTCGTTCCTGCTAAAATGCCATTCCTCCATTAATGCGCTTGTCCGCGTGTCTACCTGTGGAGGTGTGTCATCATTGCATGCTTACGTCATTAGAACTAAGCTACTTGATTTGCTACTCGAAGATCCCAAGTGTTTCACCTTGGCATCACGAGTAAGGGGCTACTAATGGGTGGTAAAATCCCTACCTACTGATGATTTGAGATGGACACATCGCCAAACTGTTATGGTCACCACTGAGTCTACATAAGCATCTTGGGCGACCTCATCTCTCCATTAACCATGAGGATTGCCTCGCCTCTATTAGTGTTCATGTTGCCAAAACTCTATGAGCTCACCAATTGTTCTCTATTCCACTAATGGATGAGATTAATCATTTCGCTTGCCTGAAGACTCCACATCCACGAGGCTCCTTCTTCACCACAACACCTATATTTGCGGTGTGTTCTCTAAATGGATCTCCCTATTTTATCTCCGGTATCCATAGAATCTCCTTCTATACTTATCTACTCGAGAATCTCGCCATAATCTCCTCACATAACTCTCCATTCTCCATCTATAAAAGGTCGCTCCCCTTATGATAAAGAGGTATGACTTAACTCTTTCTTATTCACTCTGAGAGCTCTGGTACTTTGCTTTGTTGCTTATTCGTCTTGGTTTGATTTTCACACCGAAGGGGGTTTGAACGGCCTCGCCCCAGCCGATTACGTTTGTTCTCTTGTGCAGGTCGTCCAAGCCATTGCTGTGGTCAAATACCGAGGTCATAAGCAATTCCGACTATTGATTGTTTGCCCTCGAATTTCTACCACAACACTTTTAATCTTTTATTAAATAAAATTACAAAACAATCATTTTATTAATTAACAAATTTGTAAAAAAACAAGTGCTTTTGATACTTTACATGATAAATAAAGTGCCTTTCTATCTAAACACCATCGACTCAATAGGATACCTAGGGACCGTTAGGAAAGAACTGAGGAGGATTCTACCTCATATCCCCGACCTGACCTTGCTAAGATGGTCGGTGGGAAAAGTTTGAGACACCATTTTAGAATTTTCTTCATCTATCTTAGGATCGAGCTCGGACTCGACATCAGAATCCTGATCGGATTTTGGGCTATCTCTCGAGCTTAAATCGGATGGTATAAATCCTTACTGTTCTTGTTGGTTATTTTTTCATATCTGATGTTCGTTTTTCATTTTGCAACTATGTCGAGGAGGATTAGCCTGAAGAAACTCGGCGAGAAGGTGGAGAAGGCTAAGGGTGAAAGCTCGGCCAAAAAACCCACTCCAGTTAAGGGAATGGTAATTGGCGAGAAACATCCAATGGATGAACCTTCCATCTCACCGAGTAAGAAGGCTAAGTCCGGGAAAAGCTCCAAAGGGAAGGAGCACGCTATTACTCCTGAACCCAAAAAGAAAAAGTCTCGTCATGCTGAACATCCGGGGGCTACCTCTTTGAGACTCGGGGAGGGGAGCTCGCCCTCGTTGAGAACGGTCCTCGGTCCTAGGGCTTCCATTCTGGGGAGCCCTTCTGTAGCTAAGAAGATCCTTCGAGGAGTGATCCCTCCTACGGATCAAGAGAAGGTGGGGCATCTGTTCTTGGACCAAACTACGTCAAAAACTTTTGAGACTCTCGACCAAGTATTATTTTGACACTAACTCGACTCTTTTGTTTTATCCTTGTTAAATATGCTCAAGTTGATCTAATAAGATTTGTTTATAGCAGGCGCTCGTGTTCGGATCTTCTTTGGCGGTCAAGATCAGAGAAACTGTTGAAGAGGCTTCCCTTCAATAAGAGTGAGCAGCTTCTTTGGACGGTGAAGTTTTTTGCCTCCAAAAGTTATCTATCGATCTGGAGCAGCAACTGGCCGAGGCCAAGCTCGGGAGCAACAGGTTGGCAACGAGTTTGCCAAGGTAAAAGATGAAAAAGATACCCTTGACGACAGGTTGGGGAAGGCTGGGATATTGGTGGCGAAGTTAAGGGAAAGTGTGGAACGATTTAGAAAATTAGTTGTTGAGGAGTTCAAATCCTCATCGGATTTCTCGGAGGCTGTTGAAAATGCTGCCTCAAAGTATTTTGGCGAAGGATTTGACTTCTGCAAGCGACAGCTTCATCTCCATCATCCCGACCTTGCCATCAATCTAGAGGAAATGGGTCTCGATCATGACCTACTCGCCGAAGAGGACGAGGATGCAGAAGGGGAGGGGGCAGATGAAGAAATTATTGAAAAAGGAGATGCAAATCCTCAAGGCGTGAAAACCCTCCTCCTTTGTAATTTTTCTTTGCGATGTAATTGCACCTCAATGAATATTACTCCAGTTTTGACGATGTGTGAAAGTAACTGAATGATCGTTCTGGTTGTGCAAATTTTGTTCGTACTGACGTAATTTACTTAATATTTTTAGATTACAGTTTTTTTTTTTTTTATGAACTGGTGATCTTTAATTTGGTGATCAAGATGCCTCCGTCCTTTTGCAATGGACTGGTGATTCTCCGATCAAGATGCCTTTTATTTTGTAATGAACTAGCGATCTTGAATTTGGCGATCAAGATGCCTCCGTCATTTTGCAATGAACTGGCGATCTTGAATTAGGCGATCAAGAGGCTTTCGTCATTTTGCAATGAGCTAGCGATCTTGAATTCGGAGATCAAGATGCCTCCGTCATTTTGTAATGAATTGACAATCTTGAATTAGGCAATCAAGATGCCTCCGTCATTTTGCAATGAGCTGGCGATTTTGAATTAGGTGATCAAGATGCCTCCGTCATTTAATAATGAACTGGCGATCTTGAATTTGGCAATCAAGATGCCTCTGTCATTTTACAATGAGCTGGCGATCTTGAATTAGGCGATCAAGATGCCTCCGTCATTTAGTAATGAACTAGCGATCTTGGATTAGGCGATCAAGATACCTCCGTCATTTAATAATGAACTAGAGATCTTGGATTAGGCGATCAAGATGCCTCCGTCATTTAATAATGAACTAGCGATCTTGAATTTAGGCAATCAAGATGCCTTCGTCATTTAATAATGAACTGGCGATCTTGAATTAGGCGACTTCCATCCTGCAATGGGAGACAGGCGAGTAGGGATGATTAAAATAAACTGGAGATTTTATTAAGATAAAACGACAATGATTACAACTATGTTGCCCAGGCGAGCTGACTTTTAAAATGACTGGTTGTCATTGGTAATACTTTTTCAGATGCTCGGCGTTCCAAGGATAGGGGAGTACTTTTCCATTCATGTCTTCAAGCCAATAAGTTCCTGGTCTAGATACCTTGAGGACATTATAAGGACCTTCCCATGTTGGACCTAGCTTTCCTGCGTTTGAATCTTTAGTAGGTCCCCAGGTAGGAATGACCTGTACTTGACTCTCTGATTATAATATTTGGCGACCTGATGTTTATAAGCTGCTTGGCGTATACTTGCTTGCTCCCATTTCTCATCAAGAAGGTCGAGGTTGAGTCTCAGCTCGCCTTCATTGTTATCTCTGTCAAAATTTGAGGTCCTAAAACTCGGCATTCCGATCCCAACGGGTATCACTGATTCAGTTCTATAGACCATGGAGTAAGGCATTTCACTAGTAGGAATCCTGCCAATCGTGTGATACGCTCACAGTATGCTTGGCAAGTCTTCTACCCATTCTCCTTTGGATCTCTCTAGTCTTGTTTTTAGATTTCTCAGGATGATTCTGTTAGTAAATTCGACTTGGCCATTAGCTTGGGGGTGACCAGGCGAGGAGAAATGATGTGATATGGCGAGATTCGAACAAAATTATCTGAATCTATCATTGTCGAATTGCCTGGCATTGTCCGAGATGAGAACCTTGAGAATTCCAAATCGGTAGACGATACTTTTTCATACAAAATTTATTGTATTCTTCTCGGTGATTTTGGCAAGTGGCTCAGCTTCCACCCATTTGGTGAAGTAATCAATGGCGACGATCAAGAACTTTTTTTATAACAGAGCTTGAGGCAAAGGTCCTAGTATGTCAATTCCCCATTGGGCAAATGGCCATGGGCTGGTAATTGACACCATATCAGTATGGGGGAGGTGGTTAACTGGTGCAAATCTCTGGCACTTGTCGCATTCTCTGGCATACGTTGTTGCATCACGTTCCATCTAAGGCTAGAAGTAGCCTTGGCGAATTGCTTTTCGTACTAGTGACCTTGACCCTGAATGATTTCCACAGATGCCCACATGAATTTCCCTCATCACATAATTAGCTTCGTCAGGTCAGAAACATCTTAGGAGAGGACCTGAAAAAGATCATTTGTACAAAATCCCATGAAGTAGGCAGAACCTCGCAGATCTATATCGGATTTGGTGAGCTTGAAGTTTATGTGTTGGTAGTGCGCCGCTCTGGAGATATGCGATGATCTCATCCATCCATGTTGGGTCTGTTTCTGTTGGATAGACAGGTTTGGTGATCTCAACACTTGGTTTGGACATGAATTCCAGAGATATACTCCTGTCCGACATGAAATTAAAAGTTGAGGCAAGATTGGCAAGGGCATCAGCCTTTCTGTTCTCATCTCTGAAGATCTGTCGAATGGTGAAACTTTTGATTTTTTGAGTTAAGTATTTGACTTCATCTAAATAAGCTATCATCTGTGTGTCCCTGATGAGGAAATCTCCTTGAATTTGGTTTGCTACTAGTTGTGAATCACTATAAGCGTCTATTGACTCTACTCCTAATCTGGTGGCGACCCGTAATCCGACGAGGAATGCTTCGTACTTGGCTTCGTTGTTAGTGACTTTAAATCTAATTCGTATAGCATATTCCATCTGCTCCCCTACCGGAGTTTGGAGAACAAGCCCAGCACCACATCCGTGGTGATTTGAACACCCATATACAAATAACTTCCACTTCTCAAGATCCTCGCCCGAGCTGCCGAAGTTCTTGTCCAAGTTTGGAATCTCTTTTTTGTAGAGGACTTCCAGGTCGATTTCATGAGTGGATTCAGCCACGAAGTCAGCTAAGGCTTGGGCTTTTATTGTCGTTCTTGATTTGTAGTCAATATGAAATTCGCTCAACTCGATGGACCATTTCAGAAGTCTCCCCGAGGTGTCTGGTTGTTGGAGAATTTGTTTTAAAGGTTGGTCAGTCAGCACGGTGATGGGATGGGCTTGAAAATAATGGCGAAATTTTCTGGCGACGATTAGAAGGGCATAGGCGAGCTTCTCTATCTTTACGTATCTATTCTCAGCACCCATCAAGACCTTACTAACATAGTATACTGGTTTTTTAACTCGATTTACTTCTCGAATGAGCACAATACTCATTGTAGTTGGCGAGATGGATAGGTACACAAACCGTTCTTGGCCCGTGGTCGGCACCACAAGAAAATGAGGTGATCCCAGGTATTTTTTGAGCTGTTGAAATGCTCTTTCCGATTCTTTTGTCCACAGGAAATTTTAATTTTTTCTTAGAATTTTGAAGAATGGCAAACATCTGTCCACTGACTTGAAAACAAATCGGTTGAGAGCGGCAATTCGCCCAGTTAATTGCTAAACTTCATGGATATTTCTGGGCGAGCTCATTTTGAGTAGAGCTTGAATCTGATCCGGGTTTGTTTCAATTCCTCGTTTGGTGACCAGAAATCCTAGGAACTTTCTGGATGAGACGCCAAAAATGCACTTGGAGGGATTTAACATCATCCGGTGTTTCCTCAAAATGTCGAAAGCCTCTTCCAGGTGGGCGATGTGGTTCACTGCTTCGACACTTTTGACGAGCATGTCATCTATATATACTTTCATGGTTTTTCAATCAGCTCCTTGAATATTTTGTTCACTAATCTTTGATACGTTGTCCCATCATTTTTTCAGACCAAATGACATGACCTTGTAGCAGTACAATCCTCATTCCATGATAAGTAAAGTCTTTTCATTATCGGGGGGGGGGGGGGGGGGGGAATATCTTGATCTGGTGATATCTTGGGAAGGTATCCACGAAACTAAGAAGCTCATGCTTAGATGTAGCGTCGACTATTAAATCAATTTTTGGCAGAGAAAAACTGTCTTTTGGGCATGCCTTGTTAAGATCGGTGAAGTCAATGCATACTCTCCACTTTCCCCCCTTTTTAGGGGTAATGACGACATTGGCTAGCCATTCCAGGTAATGGGCTTCCTTGATAACCTTAGCCTTGACGAGTTTGGTCACCTCTTTTTCAAACTTTTAGTCGCTCGGGGGTGAATTTCCTTCTCTTCTGGAGAACTGGAGGATCAATACCCAGGACTTCACCCTGTGACCAGGCAAAACATCAAAGTTTCTTTTCAAGAATTCCACTAAAGCATAGCGTAATTCGTTGGTAAGTTCAGTTTCGATCATAATGTGGCGATCAAGATATTCTAGGTGTATGGAAATCAGGGTAGTTTCTTCAACATGTTTGGTGTTTTCAGTTTCTCGGGGATCCAGCAAGACAACCTGTTCTACCTCGTCCTTCAGAAGTTCCATCTCGCCATCGTTGGTCGGTAATTGCTATTAGGTATTCGGAGTTGGGGAGGTTTCAATCTTCATAGCTAAAATAAAACATTATCTAGCCATTTTTGGTCGCCCCTTACTTCGCCCACCCCCACTGAAGTGGAAAATTTCATTTTTAGGTGGTAGGTTGAGGTGATTGCCCTAGTCCCACCTAGAGTTGGGCGACCTAAAATTGCATTGTAGGGGGAAGGGCAATCTATCACGAAGAAGTCTTGCCAAACGGTGGTTTGGCGAGGCTCTGTTCCCAAAGTTACTGGCAATTTAACCCATCCGAGCGGATGAGTCACATTTCCTCCAAAGCCCACCAAAGATGTAAGGAAAGGTTGCAATCTGTCGAGTCCTATCTTCATCTTCTCGAATGCCGACATGAATAGGATATCAGCGGAATTACCATTATCAACCAAGATTCTTTGGACGGTAAAATTGACGATGATGGCTGAAACGATCAAGGCATCATCATGAGGTAAGTGTAGACCTATCAAATCATCATTGTTGAAGGTGATTGGTGGGTGAATATCGGCCATTGGCGATGAGATGTTACATATTTCTTCGGACACCCTACCAGCACTTCTGGCATGCCTTTTCCTGGACGAATTCGAGCTTTCTCCAGATCCAAATCCACCGTGGATTACTTGTATATCTCCAGCAGTAGGTCAGTTGTCGCTGTATCTTGTTTCTGGTGAATTGGGGGGAGGGCGATCACCGACATACTTTCTCAGATACCCTCGTTTAATAAGGTTGGTTATTTGCTCCTTCAGGTGAAAGCAGTCTTCTGTGTTGTGGCCATGGTCTCGGTGGAGCTCGCAATACAATACATGTTCTTGTTTCTCTTTCGGGGATCAGTTTTGATTTTTGAGGGCCACTTGACAAACTCTTCGTGCTTAATTTCTATAAGAACTTGGGCAATAGAAGCATTGAGCGAGGGCAACACCAATTCTGTGCGATGAGGTGGGGTACGAGGTCACCTTTCGTTGGTCCGTCTTAAGTCTCAGTTAGGCTTCTTGTTCCTTAGTTCATCGTCTCTGTAATCAGATCGCCTTGTGTTAGGCTCTTTTCTCTTATGGTTATCTTTTCCTCTTCGTCTTTGTTTTGCCTCATCCAGTTCCTCCGCGACGATATACTTATCAGCTTTATTTTGGATAACGGACAACGTCTTTGGAATATTTTTGGACAAGGAGTCGAACAAGGGACCAGGGCGAAGTCCCTCCATCATTGCCATGACGACTACTTTGTCACTAGGATCTTTAATTTCTAATATGGCCTGGTTAAATCGTTTCACATAATCCTTCAGGTTCTCCG
>BRYE01000001.1:9035000-9042500 GCA_030159115.1 Actinidia arguta var. hypoleuca
GGACTGGCTTCCTGAAAAGTTTTTCGAAAACGTAAGCTAAAAACTTTGTTAATAACAATAATGCATGAACGTAAGATACCATG
The DNA here is from genome assembly GCA_030159115.1 of Actinidia arguta var. hypoleuca. Classification (NCBI taxonomy): domain Eukaryota; kingdom Viridiplantae; phylum Streptophyta; class Magnoliopsida; order Ericales; family Actinidiaceae; genus Actinidia; species Actinidia arguta. The sequence goes on from BRYE01000001.1 coordinate 9,035,084, forward strand.
AATCATTTCATAGCATACATATCATAAAGAGTCATCTATATGTTATGATATGAATAGCATATTTTCTACACGTATGCAAATGTTATTACGCTATGTATTGAAAACCCATGGATGAATGATTTGAAATGACTTTGATACTTAGCATGAATTTATGCGAAAAACAAAGTATGTTCAAAGTATGTATGCATAGTGATACTCGGGGTCCTATCTTGGAGGGATCTTAACCAAACCCGATAGTCCTAATGGTATAGTGGAGGACGAAAAATAAGTCCACTCTACAATCGATATATCTCATGCCTAAAGAGTCATCTATAACCTATATGGTTAGTACGTATGACCGAAGGGTCATTAGCCGAATCGTTATTTCCTGAAAAGATTTTCGAAAACGTAAGCTAAAAACTTTGTTAATAACAATAATGCATGAACGTAAGATACCATGAATCATTTCATAGCATACATATCATAATCAGTTTAAAACATGTGATTGAAATTTCATGCACTTGAAGTTCACATAAACATGGCATACATATCTTAAAAACGTACCGTGAGCATAAGCATATCATAACTTCTTGAAATCATGAGCATATCATAGGGTATAACAACTCGGCTAATGACCATTCGGTCATTAGTGCGCTGCTCATAATGTTTGTCATTTTACCGAAGGGCTTTCTTTGAACCAAATAGGATTTCTGTTGTTTCAATTTGATGAAACTACAAAATTTGGGATCGGTGAGGTTTATTGTTTACTGGATCGTAATGTGTCAGTAAGGTTTCCCCCAACTGGATTTTCCATGCAGATCATTATCTACTCTTTGACTTCCCTGGCCAAGTAGAATTATTTTTTCTCCATTCGAATGCCAAGACGTTTATCGAAACACTTATAAAGAAGCTGAATCTTAGGGTATGTGATACTTCTCTATGAACGTTTACATGCTAACCCTCAGTATCAACTGTCTTTATTCTAACCTAATACAAATATTGGTGCCAATTTGTTGTTCTTCAACTGGGATTCATTATATGCAGCTGACTGCTGTGCATTTAGTTGATGCACACCTTTGCAGCGATCCAGGAAAGTATGTGAGTGCATTGGTTCTCTCTTTATCAACAATGTTGCACTTGGAACTTCCCCATGTCAATGTTTTGTCTAAAATTGATCTCATTGAGAGCTATGGAAAACTAGGTACAAATAACATTCTATTAATTCGTGTCTAAAGTAAATACAATTTCAATTCAGTATATTTTCCTGTTTAATGTACAATCAATTGATTTTTTCAATTGGATCACTCTATTAAGACATTCTCTGTTATTATACTTGTGTTTCGCAGCTTTTAATCTCGAATTCTATACGGATGTTGAAGATTTATCTTACTTGCAATATCACCTTGATCAGGACCCTCGTTCTGCTAAATACAGGTGGATTGTTTGGTTCAAACATTCATCCATTTTTTATGTCATTATTGAGGGAAAGAAATCACATTTTTTAATGTATATCCAGGAAACTGACAAAGGAGCTATGTGAAGTAATAGAAACTCATGGTTTGGTCAACTTCACTACCCTGGATATTCAGGCATGCGGGTTACCGTTTTTTTCTTTATAGGTCTATGCCGCTGTTTCGTTGGCATATGACATCTGTCATCTAACTCTTTTCCAGGACAAAGAGAGTGTCGGGAATCTTGTAAAGCTCATCGACAAGAGCAATGGGTATATATTTGCTGGCATAGAAGGGAGTGTGGTTGAGTTCAGCAAAATCGCTGCCGCTCCAATTGACTGGGATTATTTCAGATATCCTTATTGGAGTTTGAATTTCTTTTATATTGCCTATTTCTGTTTGTCTGGTTAATCCAGTTAGCCTTCAAATATCATCTGGTTAAATGCAGGGATCTAGCACTTAGCACTTTGCACTTAGCACTGAATGAATTTTAATTTGACAATGTTAGTAAGCTATGTGCTAAAAGATATTAAATGGCTGCCAGTCGATGTACCTGAATTATTATGCATTATATTTGAAGTGCCCATGTGTAGGAGCCTGCTACAGAAGTGGAAAGCACAAGACGTACAAGTTCGATTAATTTGACAATAGTGCACCATCCACACTTCCTAGTTTGGCCTAGCTTTTTTTTTTTTAGCTGCTTTGGTCTTTGAGTTTTTTCATTTTTAGTGAACTTTTTCAACCATATTATCAAAATTTTATACTTTTCCGGTTCCTCTCGACAAGAAGAATCTGAAAATGTAAAAAATTTCATCTAATTTGGTAAAAAAGTTTACTAAACAAAATTTTTATATTTTTTAGATTCCTCTCGTCAAGAGAAACCAAAAAATTATAAAATTTTGATGAAATGGTGGAAAAAGTTCACTAAAGACACATATGCTTGTCTTATGAATCCTAGTACTTGTAACTTTTCCTTGGTTATTTCTTGTGAGGCCCTTATTCACTTACAGTTCAAAACTCTGTTTACTGACATGTGGCATCATCCATCTTTGAATCTGATTGATAATGAAGTTGAAGGACGTAATATTGGAGACTCTAATAATACAAGTCATGTTTTTGTCCTTTGATATTTATTTTGACTCATCAGTGATTGTTACAAGTCTTTTATTTTTTTATCCTTCGATTGTTATATTAAATTGACTTCAAGAATGAGGAATTGCATAGTTTCTCTTAACGATGTAGTTTCACAACAGCAGCAGTGCAAGAGAAGTATATGAAGGATGATGAAATTGATTTTGACGGCTGATATTAGCACGGCAGTGTTTTCATTAGAGGGTGAGATATCACTAATTTTGCGTTCATCATAATTGTTATTTTTTGCTTTTCAATGCAGGTTTAGGTCTTTATTATTTCTTCCTTTTCATGTTTTCCGATCTCTCGACTACCACTTGCTTTAAGCATTGTGTTCTTATGAGACATGAATATGTGCATTGATTTTAAAGCAAAATGGTCCAGTGCTATATATAATTGAATCATGTTGGTGTCGGAATGTCAGGTTGGTGATGCTTCTCTCATCAGATGTACAACGATGCAAAGATCTAAACTTCGATGAATCGATCCTTAAGGTTTTGTTTGGATTAAGGATTTGTGGAGAGAAAAGAAAAGATAAGGGATCTCTCTCCACAAAGTCAAGGTGTATGTTTACCTTTTCTTTTCTCTCAACAAATACCTCCATAAGTTCTTAATCCAGACACAGCCCAAGAGTTCTGGAGAATAGACTACTGAAGGGTGGAACTCTATTTTGATGGTGGTTATCAACTTATCAAGCATGCCTATCAGTTAGGACCAGTAAGGTAATTTTGCCTTTTATATGAGAACAAAATGGGGATGTTGATAGTTATACACAGTATTTGCTAGTTTGAAAGTGTTCATCCGTCAGCTCAGGTTTTTCGATACTAATGTTATGATTCTGAACATTTTCTCGCAATCCATATGAACTGATCTATTGTTTATTTTCGAGCTAGCAACAATTTGCTGTTTCAACCATTTTTGTAAAAGTAATGTTAAAGGGTTAACACTAAATGTGAAACTAAATTTTGATTAACTTGGTTAGTTGCATTGTGTTTGGTGGTTCGCAATTTGGGGTAGTTCTTTCCATGTGTTTAATTCCTGCTCTCCCGCTCAAAATAAATTTTTGGATTGATTTCTCTTGGTGAACTATCGTTGAAATTTCACTCAAGTGAAAATTCAAATAGTTCATTTGCTATGCATGGCCATGATTTATATAACGTTGTTTTTCATGGTAAAATTCTACTTTGTGGTGGTTGGGTTTTGGGGTGTAAAATTTGCCGATTGGCCCACGAACAGCCTAAAGCCTGTTCGGGTCTGGGCCTAGGGGTTGGGTCTTGATGTCCGACCCGATACGCCACCTATTGGGCCCACCCAAAGCCCACTTGATTGTTCTGCCCGAGTGGAAAACAAAAATAATGGTCTCTTCAATGTGTATAATGTAAATTTTGGGCCAAGACCTTCTTAAAGCCTGTGCCCAGACCCAAACACTCAGGGCCATGGGCTGGGCTGGATATTTTTCAATTGGGCTGGCTCAAGCCCAATCCTTGGTTAACTTTCTTTAAGGGATGTTCAAAAAAAATAAAAATTCTCTCTTGAGTCGCACCTTGTATTTTTGGCTTCTTTAATGTGTTTGACTCTGAGTTTTTGTGGTTAGATTTCTTTCATTTAGGTTGTGTTTGGATTAAGGATTTGGTAGAGCGTCTTGACCATTTTTCTAATGTTAACGATTTAGATATAATTATTATTTTTTATTTTTTTATTTTCACAAATTTCTCTCTAAATTCTTAATTCAAATCCAATTTTAATTTCCGCCTATAGTAAGAAAGTAAAAACTTCCGACTTCTCATAAACCATTACGGGCTATTAAAGAAAAATATCGAGAACACTAACACTTTTAAGAACAACTTTTAAGAGAAAAATCGCAGAAGTTGCAATTAAAAAACTATGCCAAACATGAACATGTTTTTAATAATCAAAGTACCATTTTTTTTAAAAGAATACTCCTAAGGTTATGCTTGTTTTATTTTAAACCAGTAAAAATTTAGTTTTATCACTATATATTTCTCTCATTATTTCAGCCAATAAACTTGTGTGTACAAATTTATAGGACGCCCAACAACAATTTGTGTTTCTCATCTCCTTTCTCTACAAATTTTTTTTTGAAGTTCACACAGTTTCAAATATGTTGCGAATAAATTAAGATATTGTTGCTCACACAATATACTTCATATAGACCAACCAAACACATCACTAGTTTATTTGGGACATAAAAAATATATTGACCCATTCAATCACCACCCGCCTAGAGTCGTTAACATAGATAAATATTATACAAATAATTGTTTTTTTTTGGTTAATGAATTATTTGATCGAGTGGGAGGTTAATCACGACTTAAGGGCTTGTTCCGAAAATCACAGGTTCAAATTCTTCTGCTAGCACTTATTCGAGTTAGTGCACACATAACTCTGTCCCGACTTTAATTCAGTCACCTCTTATAAATGGTAGAATTGGTCCTCAAAATTAATTTATTATTTGGGCCAATTACCGAGTTATAATAAATAAAAAAAAAACTCATTATTTATGTATCAAAGTGATGAACAAATCACTGATTTGATAGCGTTGGTGGTGGATTTGGGGCAGGCTAGACCTAGGTTCTGAATTGAACTTGAGTTGAAGCAGTCCAGGCCAAACTAGAGGCTGCCCTTAATATTTGCCTTTCAATTGATAATGATGTTTAGAGAGAAGCCGAACTCTTTCAAGTCAACCGTCCAAAAACCCAAACTTTGTTTTGTACGATGACTGAACTCGTTCAAACAAATGACTCCTAAAATTCAGTAATTGAATTTTGGGTAAAAATCAGATAAAGCCCTGAAATTATTCAAAACATCAGTCACTCCTTCACATTACAAAACCAACAACAACCCCTCACTTTTATTATTTTCTACTTTTCATACCCCTGTAATATTAAATGATGATTTCATTTAAAGAAAGAATTGATAAAAATTTACATTAAAGGAAAAAGATTTCTTCGCCTCTAAATTGTTGTATAATAAGTGGGACAAAAACACAAAGTGAACTCTTTTTTTTTTTTTTTTTTTTATGTTCTTCAATTCTTTTTGGTTGTTTGCAAATAAAAAAATATTTTTTAAATATTTTATTGTACTTTTTATTTGGCTCCATTTTTTTGTTATTTTCCTCCTAGTTAAACAACAAGATTAAAGGAAAAAAAAAGTTTACTTTTGTATTTTTTTTTCTCCTAGTAATCACTCAACGATTAAAAAAATATTAAAAATAGTTTTGTATTTTCTTTCACCGATAACAACTTAAAAATTGAAGAAAAAGTAAAAAAAAAAAAGTTTACTTTGTGTTTTTGTCCCATTGTGATACAAAAAGTTGGGGGAAAAAAATTGTTTTTCTTTTAATGTAAATTTTGATCAAATTTTTTTAAAGAAAGTAAACATTTAACGAAACTAGTTTGAAAATATAAAAATTTTCATCTAATTTGGGAAAAAATTCAGTATGGATAAAAAAATATTTTTATTTGAGATTTTTTTTTTATTTTAGTGGATTTCGTTTCTAATTAAAAAAATGTATATTTTTTTATTGCTCTTGTCACGAGGAATCATATAAATATGATATTTTTTCAAAAGGGGAAAAAAAATTCGCTAAAAAAGAAAATTTCAAAAACCAAAATAGTTAAAAAATCTATATAAAAAAAAAGGTAGGCAAACTTGCCGAAATTACTTGAATACTTGTGTTTAGGAAACAACAATTAAATACTCTATACATTGGCATGATACAGAAGTCGCCAAAAAATGATGGAATGCCCATTTTTGAATTAATGGTTCAAAGACTCATTAAAAGATCCAATCTAAACCAACCCAATTTGTATCTAAATCAAATGGATCGGATCTAGGAATGCCGTTCTACATTTGTTTCACAAGCTATGTTTCTTTCATTATGTTATTTCTGAACAAGTTATTGAGCCAAAAAAGAAAAAGAAAATATAAAAATTATTTAATTATTTCAAACTAGTCACTAGTTGTGATTTGAAAATACGGTGGCCATTCTTCAAGTTTCTGAAATGACACTGATATTTTTTTTGCTTTAGCTGTATGATACAAATTTCCTCAATCATTACTAATCCGTTTTTGAAATAGACAAACTTTATATCATTACCCATTTTTCTCTCTGTTCTAGTTTGTAGATTATCTATGAATTTTTTTTTTAAAGTTCTTAAATTTCCCTATCCTTCAACAACAAAAAATCACCTTATTGTATTCCCAGTAAAAGCCCATGCCCATAACTTAAGACCGGTCCCAACCCTCATTACTAGCAAAACTTACTCATCTTTCGTTTAAATTTCTTATTCTTAGTCAATATTTTTGATTTTCTATTTCATCGTGAATAGAATAATAGAAAATGTAACATAAATGGACCATATTTAAAAAGTTCTCTTTAAATATGAGAGGAGATTTCTGAATTTATCAGAAACCTCGTAAGAGTTGATTTTAATTTATCCTTCCATCTTTTTTCAATGAGACATATGTTTCACGGGGCATAACCTTTAAGAAGAAAATTTAGAAAATTAGCATGGTTTCCATAATATACACTAGCAAAAACTCGTGCTATGCACAAAAGCAAAGTTAAAAAATTAAATAATCAAGACCATTGTCTAAATGCTTAAGGCCCGGAAAGATTTTGTTTACCATGTATTTGCACTTCTTAATGCAAGAAAAAAATTGCTATTTTTTTAAGAAAAAAACTAAAAATATTTTAGTATATATTATTATTTCAATTCGTTAAAATTAGTTTCGGTGTTGACGAAATGAAAAAGGGCTAGTGAAAAAGATGACATTCAGAATACAAAACTATTATTAATTTTTGTTGAACGAATGTGAGCACACAGGCAATC
>BRYE01000001.1:9067500-9080000 GCA_030159115.1 Actinidia arguta var. hypoleuca
ATGTCTTAAAACTATAGGTAAATAATTAGATAAAATAGAAACAAAAATTGATCCTAATCCTATAGAAAATTCTCCTAGTACATCTAAAGTAATTTTAGAAAACCCAATAATTAAACTTCCTAGTAATAAAAATAAACTTGGCCTCACTACTAAAAAAGAAAATAAAATATTGAAAAAATAGAAACAAAAAAATTAAAAGAAGAAAAATCATCTATTAAAGTCATTAATAAAAATGAAATAGAATTTTCTGATACAAAATTCTCTACATCATCAGAAGATAATAATTCTCAATTAGAAAAACAATTCAACATTAACAAGATAAGAAAACCTAAATTTAGTCCTCTTAATACTACTGTTACAAAAAACTGGTATTCCAGACATACTCCTCTAGACCTTCAGTATGAAGAAAGAAATTTAAATAATCAATTTTCAGTAGAAGCTAAGAAATTATATAAATGGAACATGGATGGATTAAGTGAATATGGTATTTTACAGAAATTAAATCACCTATTTATGGTTTTCAATAGCTATCTAACAAATTATTCAGAATATACGCAATCTGATATAGTTGAGTTATTAGCTTTTGGCTTCACTAGAATGATAAAATCATAGTGACACAAATATCTCACCAAAGAGTCAAGAGAAAATAAAAAAAATGCAGTTCAATTAGATGAAAATAAACTTCTTATTTTTTATGAAAATATAAGAATAAAAAAATCAGATGGAATTAACATCTTAATTTACACCATAATAAAACATTTCATAGGAATACCCAGTGATATCCATTTCAGAATACATGACTAACTAAGTAACCTAAGTTTCCCAACACTTAGTAATTTTAGATGGTATAAAGATGTATTTACATCCCGAGTAATGTTAAGAGATAATTGTACTGAATCATTTTGAAAAGAAAAATTCATAAATGGCTTACCTAGTCTTTTTGCCCATAAAATAAGAGATGTCCTTAGTCAACTTATAGGAATCATAGAATATGATAAGTTAACTTATTAAGATATCATAAGTACTATACAAAAAGAAGGATTAAGAATGTGTATTGTTATGAAAATTAGTAAACAAGCCAACAAACATAAAAATAAAGCCAAGTATGAATTAAGAAATTTCTGTGAACAATATGGTGTACCCCCTATAGCACTATCAAAAAGAAATAATTTTTTTTAAAAAAATAAGCCATATAAAATATATAAACGTAATAAATTTCAACCCAATAAATTTTATGAATAAAAAACTCATAAACATAAATCTACTAAAAAACAAAAGTACAATAGCCATAAAAAATCTAATTATAATAAAAAGGATATAATTTGTCATAAATGTGGTAAGAAAGGTCATTATAAAAATAAATGTTGGTCAAAAGTTAAAATTAATAAACTACAAATATGTAATGAAAATAAGAATAAAATATTTGAAATATTCAAATTGACTAACATCGAAATCTATAATTCTGATAAAGAATTAGATGATCAACTTATGAAAACTACAAATTCCTCATCTTCTAATGACAGCCTTAGTGAAAGTCAAATAGAAATAGGATGTAACGATAATTGTTGTAAAATTTTAAATGTACTCACTAAATCTCAACAAGAAAAAGATGCATTAATTGAACTAATCAGTAAAATAGAAAATAATGAATTAAAACAACAATATATAAATAAATTAAAAATTTTATGGACAAATAACAAACCCCAGAAAGATAAATCAGTTATAAGTCTTACAACTATTTTAAATAGGTTCAGAAAAGATAAACAAAAAGAAGTCACTTTACAAGATCTATAACAAGAAATAAATCTAATTAAAAAAGATATAAAAAATTTAAAGATAAAAGATAAGTTATTAGAAGAAGAGATTACAATATTAAAAGTCAATAAAAAATTCTTAGAATTTGAAAATGAATCCTCTGAGGAATCTACATCTTGCATTAATGATAAAACAGAAGATAATAGATTAAGTATAATCAACAAAATAAATTTACAAAAATGGCATTCCAACGTTAAACTTATAATTCATGATTACGAAATAGAAGCCATAGCCTTAATTGATACAGGTGCAGATCTAAATTGCATTCGGAAATGATTTCTACCTACTAAATATTATCATAAACTACTGAAAGATTAAGCTTTGCTAATGAAAGTAAAATGCATATAAAATATAAACTTCATAAAGTACACATATGCCAAGATAATATATGTTTTAAAACCTCTTTTGTATTAGTAAAAAATATGACTGACAAAATAATTCTAAGACTACCATTTATATATTTATTATATCCATTTACTACTAATACTAGGGGAGTTACTAAGAAACCATTTAGCCAACAAGTAACCTTCAAATTTTTAATCAAACCATAAACTATTGAGTTAAAACGATTAAAGGAATGTTTTATATCTCAATCAATAAATATTCTAAATCAAAAAGAAAAACAAGTAAATTTTCTTAAAGAAGAAGTAAAATATAAAAGAATAGAAGAACAATTGGTCGATAATAAACTAAATAAAAAAATAAATCAGTTTAAAAATAAATTAAAAAAGAAAATATGTATTTCTCTCCCTAGTGCTTTTTGGCATAGGAAAAAGTACATAGTAACTCTTCCATATGTAAAAGAATTTAATGAAAGACAAATTTCCACTAAATCAAAACCTATCCAAATGAGTTCAGAACTTATGAAAACTTGTAAAAAAAATAAATAAATGATTTGTTACAAAACAACACAATAAAAGTAAATCTCCTTGGTCTTGCCCGGTTTTTATGTTAGTAAAAATTTTAAAATTGAACAGGGAGTTACCAGATTAGTAATTAATTAGAAGCCGTTAAATAAAGTTTTAGAATGGATAAGATATCCTATTCCAAATAAAAATATTTAATTAAAAGATTAAGCAATGCAAATATATTTTCTAAATTTGACTAGAAAAGTGGATTTTGACAAATACAATTACATCCCAAAGATAAATATAAATTTGCTTTCATCACACCCTTTGGACATTATAAATGGAATGTAATACTATTTGAATAAAAAATTGCTCCTAGTGAATTTCAAAATATTATGAATGAAATATTTAATCTCTTTAGTCATTTTTCTATAGTTTACATTGATGATGTTCTCATTTTTTTCAAATCAATTGATGAACATTGAAAATATTTGAACACATTCTTGAAAACTATTAAACAATAAGGGACTAGTAATCTCTGCCCCTAAAATTGAACTATTTCAAACGAAAGTGAGATTTTAGGATATCATATTCACCAAGGAACTTTTATCCTTATTACCAGGTCAATACAATTTGCTGATAAATTTTCTGATGAAATTTTAGATAAAAATCAATTATAAAGGTTTCTAGAATCCCGCAATTACATTGCTGAATTCTATAAAGACCTCAGAAAGAAGTGTCAATCTCTTTTTGAAATATTAGAAGATAATCCTCTTCCCTGGTCTTCTATCCAAACTTTTATAGTTTAAGAGTTAAAACAATACGTGAAGACTTTGCCCTGTCTTAGCATCCCTACTAATTATTCCTTCAAAATCATTCAAACTGATACCTCTGATATTGGTTATGAAGGTATTCTTCTACAAAAAGTCAATCCAAGTTCTTCTGAGCAAATAGTCTGTTTTCATTCAGGTATTTGGAACAAAGCACAAAGTAATTATAGTACCATTAAAAAAAATTAGCTATAGTTTTATGTATTTCAAAGTTTGAAGATGATATTTTAAATCAAAAGTTTTTAATAAGAGTTGATTGTAAAAATGTTAAATATATTTTATAAAAAGATGTCAAAAATATAGCAAGTAAACAGATATTTGCCAAATGTCAATCTATTTTAAGTATTTTTTATTTTGATATTGAAAATATTAAAGAAAGTCAAAATTCAATTCCTGATTTTCTTACTAGAGAATTTTTACAGGAAAAAACATAACCATGCCAACTCCATATTGCTACCATTACAGATCCTTAATTAAACACTACACTAAAGTTATGAATTGGTACCAGTCCTAGATTGAATTGATCTACAGAAGTGATATCAATCCAGTTACTAAAAGAGAAGAGATTGATTGGCGACTGCGCCATATCTATTTCTTACAAAGAGATATTATCCACCTCAACAACAAGTTACACATCTTAAGTGTTTGTTAACAAGTAATTTATACCTTGCAGATGTCCTCTAGTGAAAAGACCACTTTCGAGAAACTTGCTCTTACTACTAGTCAACAGTCAACCAAACCATCAGTTGACCTATTAAATAGATTCCAAATCCTTGGATCTATTCCTAAGCCAAGTTACCATTATGTCTTAGCCAATGATCCCTTCAATTCAACCCAAACTAGTCAGTCTACTCAAACTAAATATCATTATCAGTCACCATCATCTATAACAGATTATGTTCTAAAAAATATTATCAATCTTTTTTCAAAAGAATCAGTTCATAAAAATATTCATAATACTATTTAGTTAGTAAATTCTTTTTTTTCCTCTGGATGACATTTCATTCATTCTCATCCGAAGAAGTTCCTATATTTTTATAAAGATATTCTTTATCATCATAATTCAATTGTAGTCAAAAGTATCCCAAACAAATTCAATAATAGTAAAATTGCATTTCATTCGTTAAATATTTAAACAGCAATATAATATTACCAACAATATACTTAATAGACAATATTTCATAAAATGGTGGGATGGATTCAAATAGCAAAGAATTATTGATCAAGTCAAATAAGAATTCTCAATAAAAGTTTCTACTTCAGTACAGCAAATCTCAACTGCTACAATAAACCCAATCACTCAAGTCACAGTAACCAAGCACCCAAGGAAGCCCTCCTTCAAGTTCTAAACCGTCCAAGTTAAAATCAAAGAACAAATTTGATAACAGTGAGCTACTCCGAGTGGATAAACTACTTCTTGCTAAAGCCCAAGCTTCAGAAGAAGAAGAGTCAAAGAATTCCAAAGAATCAGCAAAATCAGAAGCCTCCACAAGTAAGGATCCATATGCTTCACAGTTCTAAAATGCTCAAGATCCCTTTTCATAAGTTAACCGAATTATTTTTAACAACTTCAGTCAATACTTTTAAATTAATGGATGAAAAATGTTGTTAAAAATAATTCAGCCAAAAAATTATGGATGAACATTAAAAGTGAACAGTAAAAAATACTATTCATGTAAACAGTAAAAGTTAATATTCATAAATAATAAAAATCACAAGAAACAATCAGTAAAAGTCACAGAAAATAAATAACAAAAGTTACGGAAGAATTCACTCATGTGAACATCAAGTCATGCACTGAAAGTTACTGACAAAAGGAGCATTCCCCTTTGATTCCTATGCCCTCTTCTGCTATAAAAGAAGATCAAGCCATTAAGAGAAGGGAAGCAAAAACCTGAGAACCACATCTTCTCTCTTCTTTGTCTCAAACATCCCTTGTAACCTTTCCCTTGCAAATATTTACTCAAATATGTATTCAGTAGTTGTGATTTCAAAAATCCCAAGTTATTTCTAGTAAACAATTGTAAGTCATCTTGTTAATTTCAATACAAGTATATATTTGCAGTATTTTTAACTTTGATTTATTTTCATTATCTACTTATCTGCCTCAATGGCTGGTTTAATTTACTTGTTATTGTCTTTTTCCATTTATTTATTACTTATTTTATTTATGTGCTTCTTGTTCCTCCTTAATGGTATCAGAGCCAAACCCGGTTGTTGAGTCTTTTGATCAATTTATTCCATTCAATTTATTCATCTCTTGTTTTCGAGAAGTAATTCATCTAGCTATTCTTCATATATATATATATATATATATATATATATATATATATATATATATATATATATATATATATAAGCATAATAAACTAACCAAAACTAACTTGTATATAAAATGTATACAATATCATAACATCCTTGTTGTATATAAATATTTACAATTACGATTTTGGCCACAATGTTCGGCACAACCGTTAGTAAAACTATATAATTTCAAACAACTAACATTTTCATGCTAAGTACATAACATACGTCAACAAAAATCAACTAAGGTCGCCTGCTTATAGTCACACTCCACCACGTTCTTATTACTTGAAATTGTTACGTATAACTACGTCTTAAGTACTAGGCTAGTGTGAGTCAAGTTATATAATACTAACAAGTGTCAATGAAATTATAAAATACAATTCATTTCAACATAACATCACTTTTCAAAATATCAGCTCATCTAGGACGGTATTTTAAAATCAAAATCTTTGGCTCGTACCCTTGATTAAATAATTTTACTTTTGTCAATCTTTTTTCATTTCAATCATTGGCTCATCTAGGCTATATACCTTGATTTCATATCAACAGTTCAAAATCATATTAGATTGACCATTGTGACACATACACCCATCCAACTATCACCAGTCATTATGGAGCGATCCCATTATAATATATATTGCACGATATCATCCATGATCCCACCCTTATTACATCACTTCTCCCTATATTTTTTTTTCAGTGATCGGAGCACCGTTCGAATCATGTATCATCTAAAAATACTTTTCTAAAGTAATTATTTTTCATAATTCATGGCACATTTAAAACATAGTATGCGTTTAAGCATAAAACATCATCATGTTTAACCAACCAAAATATAAATGCTTCAATTGTAAAAATTTTACTTTTAAATAAATAAAACATAACAAGACTCACCTTAAGCTTATCTCAGATTCTTTCTTTCCGTGCACACTCGAAAGTTAAGGTAAGGGCCCCTCGGGTTCCGATCCTACAATTAAAAATTCTAAATTTAGTATTCTTTCTTTAATTGTCTTTTCATTTACCTATGTGTCTAATAAAGTTACTGTTTAGTGTACCTAATCTAAGAGTAGTAAATGTGTATAAGGTATTGGGAGTGACTTGGGTACTAGACAAATCAATTGGGTTTCAAATTTATAAAAATTCTTGAGGTTCAACTGATTGGAAAAAAAAGTTGGACCGGTCCAAGACAAAACATAATATTATTTTTTTTCCTAACTTGAATTCCAAGCCTATTTTGAGTCACTAAATCTCTAAATCATGAAGAACACTTAAATAAAAATTGTAGGTATTTGAAATAACTTTCATATGTAACTCAAATCAAGTCAAAACGTTGTCGTATGAAGGATTTATGCCCAAAATACTAACTAACTATTTTGACCAAATTATGACATACTCTCTATTTGGGTTTCGATCCTACAACGGCATATACGTGACTTATTTTTGATGTATTGTTAAACTTTAACCATGATAGGGTTATTACTCGTATCCCAATCGTTCATCACTTTATTTAGTAAAAGAAAATTACAAAACGATAGGAAAGGTACAAAGTTTTACCTAAGTTCAGAGAAAACCAAATGATATTATTCATTTTTCATTCTCTCCTTCTCTATTTCTTCCTTTATCTTCCTCTATCTTTCTTTCTCTCCCTTTCTATCTTTCTTTCTCTTTTCTTTCCTTCACTCTTTCTTTCTCTCCATCTTTCCCTTTTTCTCTCTTTTTTTGGCGCACAAGTTCTTAACAACATTGTTGAGGACAAAATTGTGTGTGTGTGTGTGTGTTTTGTTGACTTGGGTAACCCATGTGGTGAGTCACATGATAAGTCAACTAAGTAATCATGTCCATGATGAGTCATGGTGGTGATCACTACCATGTGGCTCTCATGAATGCATATGTTCTAGCCATGCAAACTTGACATGTGTCCCTTTTTTTGTTCATTTTATTAGAGAATCTTATTCGGACATAATTTCTATTATCGTAAAAATCCTAAAAAAATTAAATTGCCACTGGGGTGTTTACATATTTACCCTTACTATAATAAAGTAAATTAATTTACAGATCGAGGTATTACATGTTGAACCATCGCTGCATTCTTGAGTCCTTCGCAATGGCTTGAGTAAAGTTTGAATGAGAATATTCTCCCCACGTGTTTCATAGATGACGTGAATTATGGTTTTCAAAATTTATGGAAAACAAAACATTCTCCTTATGCTTCTTAACAAAACAATCCTTCGCAATCAGCAAGTTGCGTTTGAGAAAGCACTAGTGGAGAGGGAAGATGGGAAGCTCATACCTAGATCTCCTTAACTAAGAGGCCTGTTCAAGTTGATATAACTATTGAGCCATTGTGGCTCATTCAGGATACTTAGACTGAGATCCTAATCGCAATTCATGCTCTAAATTATGTGTTTCTTGTTCAGGGCACTCAGCAGTAGGGCCAAAATTAAAACCAAGCTCACATTCCACCCACCACCAATCCCCTACCACCACCGCCACAACCAGCTCAACCAAACATGTAAACAACCCAGGTAATACCCCTACACAAGTGCAGAATCCAACTCTGAACCATGTCCTGCATATTTTCCTATTAATTTAGAACTTTAGAACCCTAAATAATCACCCATCAATGATTGCTTCTCGATCAAATCCCAATGCCACTATTCAAAACACTATTGCTAATCTTATAACCTATCTTACTTCAGTGGATGTGCAGGCCTTGATCCGTCAAGAGCGCTACAGGAAAAACATGCCCACCCTACCAAACCCAAATGTCCTACCTCCATGCTTTGTTGAACTCACCAAAATCCCTTATCTTGAGGGATATACCACACCCAAATTCTAGAAGTTTTATAGGAATAATTGCAATGTCCAAGAGAATGTTGTGCATTTCATTGAGACGCTGAGCCCTTATGGAGAAAACAATGTTCTTTAGTTGAGAGAATTATCTAAGTCTCTCACTAATGGAGTTGATACCTGGTATGTTAATCTTGCTCCACAATCTGTGTTAAGCATGGAGGACATGGTCACAAAGTTTTTGTCCAAATTATATCAAGTGGCGTAAAAGTTACTACGCTTATGTTGTTACGTGACAATCAGTGATTGGGGGAGGACCTAATCAATTACATAAAAAGGTTTCAAGATAAGGCGACTGATTGTCACGAGTTAATCGATGAGGCGTACTTGGTATGCATTTGTATTGATGGAACTCTGTGTGAGTTCAAGAAACATTTGGTGAACTTGAACATGGAGACATTCTCGCAATTAATGGAGGTTACGATGAATCTAAAGACAGTAATTTGTATCCCGACGAAGCTAGTACCATGGAAGTCTAGGTCTTATGCAATGAGTCACTACCACCTCACTTTGTAAGTGGAAGTAGTAAGGGAGGAAACAAAGGCAAGAGGCCCATGAAATAGTTCAATGACCCACCTCTTTAACCCTGCTCAATCGAAGAAGTAAAAACCATTGTGAAAGAATAAGTGGTTAATGGCCAACTCATGCTCTCTCAGGTGGAGGTGTTGCCACCAAAGAAAGACAGGGATGGCCTTGACTATTGTATTTATCACTAATCTATGAGGCATAACACTGCGAGCTATTAGACACTGTGCAATATGTTCTAGCACATGGTTAAGGCATATCTAGCGAAATAGCATTTACAAATGGTAGAGCACCTTTTCAAAAAGTTGTTGTTGGGGATGGTAAAGGTTTCGATGCGTATAAGGGTTAAAATTAAAACTTTTTACTGTTGGAGTATGATGCATGTGAAGAGCGAAATGTCTTTACTTCGCACGTGTAGGGGGCAAATGTAAAAGTGTAAAATGCAGAGGACACGTGAACCGATCTAAGAAGAACATGCAACATTCACTGGACGACTTAGACGAGTAATATACACACAGCGACGAAAGTTGAAGTGCAAAGGGGGATCCACCCCAATAGCACGTTGAATGCACTCGTCTTAAACCCTGAAATGGGGTTTAAAAGGAACAACGTCATTTTGGGGCTAGTCCATGTATCATTCCTTTCAGAAATTATTTTCTAGAATTCAATTGCTGATCACGAGATCAGAATCTTTCTTAAGATTGTTGGGAAAAAAAAATTACGACAAACACAGAATTTTAAAGAATAATTTCATTGATCACAATAATATACAATAAACTAAATTTACAAAAAATAAATACAGAAACTAAATTAAAAGAGAAACAAACAAATTTAGGCCGAGTCCTGCAAATGCAGTCTCCTTAAGAAAGATTTGTCGCCTACCGAGGATGTTATAGACTTTGTCAACGTCTTTCTCTCAGGATAAGATGGCTAGACCGTATACATCGGAACACCACTGAGGTAAGCCTTGGCAAACTTGAACCTATGTCTGTCTCTCTCTCAAAACCAAGAAATCAGAACTCTTAAAATTGTGTAAACTTTACGTACTTTAATCAAAAGACCTGACTCTCTTTTTGTAGAGGAAAAAAGGATAGAGTCATTTCCAAATAAGACTCATATTCCGAGTTGGACTCTAACATTCATACCAAAATTTCAACAATCCCCCATAAATGAAATTAGCAAACAAACAGACATAGAATGACCTGAGAGAGAGAGATAACAGATAATTCTTGCATAGGATATGTATTTTTTGGCCTTAAACCTTCCCTCGTGAGAGCCTATCGAATTTACTAACAGGCCCACCTTGAACTGTGCTGCCACCGGTGTAAATTAAGATAATAGACGTCACAAAGGAACTTTCCTAACATAATTCAGTTCGCATTGTCGTGTCTATTTCGGCCATGAAACACTCTTCTTGGTTCTGCAAGTATTTTCTCAAGAATTTCACCTTCCCAACTTCTCAAAGAAGCGGCCCCACTTCATACTCACATAGGTGACCTCTTATATGGATATTTTACTATATTCAACCTATCTCACTAGTGCAAAGAGTCATTATAAGCTAACACTTAACCTTATCCACAATCATTGTGTATCATAAGAATGTGTAGGAGTTATTCAACTCCATAGTGATTATCTTAGATATACGTAAGTAGGTTGTCCCATTGAACCTAGATATTGGGATCTCTAGTCAACTAGGTTAGATTTTCCTTCAAAATATCTTTCTTTTTAATAGACTTTAAACCCATTCCTTTTGATGCTTGATCAACTAGCTCTCGGGTTAATCATTTGGTAAGCGGATCAGTGATATTGTCTTTTAATCTCACGTAGTCAATAGCGACAACCCCACTTAAGAGCATTTGTCTAATAGTATTATGTCTATGACGGTTATGTCTAAACTTATCATTATACATATTACTATGTGCCCTACTAATTGCAGACTGGCTATCGCAATGGATGGTAATCGCAGACTAAGTTTTGACCATCTTGGAATATCAACAATGTGCATTAATGAAATCATTCGAATGCATTTGTTATAGACAAAGTACATAACCATAACCATAAATCAACCGTGTTTACTTTAAAAAACTTTACAAACTGTTACTGCAGGTCATTACCAGTAGTGGTATGGGCACTACCAGTAGACAGTATCCCAGAGACAAAGCTACATAAATCACTACCGATAGTGAAAAATAGTACTATCGGTAGAGGACCATTCAGAGATAAATTGTCATTAATCATTACCGATAGTGGAAGGAAGTACTACCGGTAGACACCCATCCAGTGGCTAAATACAATAAATTACTACCGGTAGTAAAAAAGAATACTACCGATAGACAACAAACTAGTGACAAAGATCCAATTAATAACTACCGGTAGTGAAAACAAGTACTACTGGTAGACAATCATCCAAAGACGAAATATCAAAAATCACTACCGGTAGTGAAAATATTACTACTGGTAAGTCGGGCCCTCGAGCCATCTTAAGGAAACAAATGAGACTACCGGTAGGATGAATATGACTACCAATACATCGCAGAACACATACGATTTTCAGATCTACGAACTCCAAACTTTTTTCTTTAAAATAAATTTTCAATTTAGGGTTCAATACCCAAAATAAATCTCAATAGGCTAAATATAAGCCATTAACAACAATTCCAATACACGTGACATTATAATGTCATATATATATCCTAATTATCCATATTTATAGAAAAAAATTTTGAAACCTTACATTATCGCTACTATCAACAATGATCATGTTATCAACATAAAAATAAAAATGACGTATCCTTCGTCTGTATCTTTGACATAAACACATTTATCACATTCATTGATTTTGAAACCAATAGACAATACAATATTGTCAAACATCTCATGCCATTATTTTGGTGCTTGCTTGAGACCGTACAAAAATCTAACAAGCCTATATACTTTCACTTCCTTTTCAATTGTAAAAAAACTCTCAGGTTGTTCCATGTAAATTTATTCATCTAAATCTCAATTTAGGAAAGTTGTCTTAACATCCATATGATATATCTCGAGATTTGGCAAAACTGCAATCGCAATTATCGTCCTATTTGATGTAATTCTCAAGACTGGTGAATAAGTACCAAAGTAGTCTAGGCCTTCTTTTTGTCTGTACCTTTTGATAACAAGTCTAGTTTTGTACTTATCAATTGATCCTTTTGCCTTCATCTTCCTCTTGAAAATTCATTTGTAGTCTAAAGGCTTACTGCCTGGTGGCAAATTCACCAGTTCCCACATATAATTTTTCAAAATGGAGTCAACCTCACTCTTAATAGCCTTTTTTCCATAATAGACC
>BRYE01000001.1:9087500-9090000 GCA_030159115.1 Actinidia arguta var. hypoleuca
CTAAAAAAACATAGAGCAAGAGTAATGCAGTAATACTTCTACCTTGAGGTAAAGGTCAACCATTCTGTAAAGGAGGTCGTGGCTCCCAGTCAACCGTTCCTGCATAGACTCGGCGACTATTTGAAAATCCTCGGCTTCAACCGTTTTAAGGTCATCGATACAGCTCATAACGACGTCACCGTCTTCCAACAAACTCAACGCTTCAATACATCGGCTAGCAAGAGCCACCGTCTTCTCTGCCTCCGGAAGCAGCGACAAGCACGATCGTAGGACGATTAGCGTGTATTCTCGGCTGAGATCAATTGCCCAGCGGAAGTAGTCCTCCGTCTTCTGCCGCAAGTTCTCTCCGTCGGAAACGCCGTTAGTCTCCGTCATTTCAAGCAACTCCGCCGCTACTCTGAGAGCAGCAACGTTATAGGGCGTTATGACGAGGTGGGCTCCGTAACAGAAGTCGGCTACGAGAGTGAAGGTTTCTGCCGTGATGTTTAACGGCGGAGACAGGGTTATTTCGGACAATTTATTGAGCTGCCGTTTCAGGTAACCGCTCCTCGCGGTCAGAGGATCCTAAAAAAAAGCAGATAAATATATTAAATGGCCATTATTTTACATTAATTGTAAAGATGTCTCCATGATTTAACTTTTTTTCATTTTACTCCCTTTCTTGGGTCAGAGAGGTACGGATTCGCGCGGGAGATTTTGAAAATATAATTTGTTGCAGATCTTGAACTTTACCATTTATAAGAGTAGTTGAAAATGAAAGGTGTTGATTTAGGAATTTCAATGCCGTCCAAGCGAATGTAGTTGGAAAAGAAGTTTTTATTTTATGTTGACTCCCACTAGTTAAATAGGTCAATTAACTGCTTTGGTTTCCAAAGTTTTTTATGATTTTTTTTTACATCAAAATTGTATGCTTTTGACTACTCTATCGAATTTGAAAAAAAGCCAAAATTTTGACAATTCTTTTTTACATATTCAATTTTTTTAAAAAAATTAAAATTATATACTTTTTCAATTCCTCTAAATGAGAGAATTTGAATATGTAAAGAGAACTGCTAAAATTTTGCCTTTTTTAAAAAAATATTTAATAAAAAAAATTATATTTTCAGTAATCAAATAATTAAAAAAATATAAAATTCTTATATGTAGAAGGAAAAAGAAAACTTACCTACAAAAGCAACTGAATTATCTCAAAAGCGAGTTAATTTAGCTGGCTCAAATTCAACTGCATATGCTTACTTCTCTTATCTCAATTGACATTAGATGAGGGTGGTGGTATTACGGTTCTCCAATTTTATTTTTTATATTTTTTGCACAAAAGAATTTAAGAAACAACAATCCTTTAATATGTTTTTGATAATCAAGTATATTTGTCTAGTCCAATTGAGTCTGAGAAAAACTAATTTAAATTTTTTAAAATTAACAGTTGGACAAACATCTAACAGAGTGTCAATTGGTTACTTGAGATTTTTGGTATACCCAGGCATGAGGGTAAAAAAGGAAGAAAAGGGGCCAGATAAAAATAAAAAAAGAAAGACTAAAAATATCTAATTTTAATTTTCTCTACATAAAAGAATGACTTTATACATACTCATTTCTTCAGAAAAATCATGTGAGTAACATTTATATGCTTGAGGACCCCACCCCGACCTATTTCTACTATAGTGAATTTAATTCAAAAGGGAGGCTAAAAAAAAAAAATTAGGGTAACCTTTTATTTTATACCCTTCAATTTTACTCAAATTTTACTTTTATCTCTTATGTTTTAATTTGAACATATTTAATCCTAAACTTCAGAAATAATTGAAATGTGAACCCTCTACCCATATTCATTAGAATCTATTGATGAAAATAGTTGTGTCATGATCATAACCAATAAATAGGGGAAAATATTTTTTTATATGGTTTTGGGGGGATAAAAATAATTTTATTTTCGTATTTAGTGAACTTTTATTTTTATATGATAAAAAAATTATATTTTTAAATTTTTCTAAAAAAAAGTAGCCAGAAAAATATAATATTTTGATAAAATGGTAAAATAAATTCACTTAAGATAAAAAGAATCTTATGTTTATACTATTTTGAAAACTCTAATGTGGTCATGTGCATGACATATGACTATTTTTGTCCATATATTCTAAAGTTCAGAGTTTAATATATCAAATTAAAATTTGGGAGACAAAAGTGAATTTAAGGTAACAATTAGAGGGTGCAAAATAAAAATTACCCAAAAAATAACTTCAAAATTGGACGCAGAACCAAGGACATGATCCGGGCGGTACGCATGCTCTCTTGGCTCGAACCCATGATCTCTCAGCCCTCAAACCACTGCCTTTTGCAAGACTAAAGAAAGACTATGGCTCGGCCCATATAGTTTTTTGTATCAATAATTTAGCTTTCCAAAAAATTGTTATGATATAAATTCAAGCTTAATACAGTGTGGGTATCACTCGCAGAGTGAATCTGGTCTGCGTATTTTTTTTGTTCGCCCTAAATTTCAATC
>BRYE01000001.1:9100000-9102500 GCA_030159115.1 Actinidia arguta var. hypoleuca
AGGGTCTATCCCTGGGACATCACCCTATGACCATGCGAACATGTCATAATTTTTCTTTAAAAATTCCACTAGAGCACTCCGCAGCTCCTCGTTCAACTCGGTCCCGATCATAACATGGCGATCTACATAATCGGGATTTATGGAGATTGGAGCAACTTCCTCTAGAGGCTTGGTGTTCTCTATCTCTCTAGGATCAACAAGGGTAATCTCCTTTACCTAGTCTCTCAATGCCTCTATTTCAGCATCGTCAATCTGTAATTGATATTGGGTGCTTAGTTTTGTAGGAGATTCAACACTTATGGCTGCGATGAAACATTGTCTAGCAACTTTTTGGTCGCTCCTTACCTTGCCTACCCCTGTTAAAGTGGAAAACTTCATCATGAGGTGGTAAGTTGAAGTGATGGCTCTGATTCCTACCAATGTTGGGTGACCTAGGATCACATTATAGGGCGAATAGAAATCCGCCATAATAAAGTCCTTCCATACAGTGGTCTGGTGGGGTTCCATCCCTAAAGTTACTAGTAACTTGATCCACCCGAGAGGGTGTGTCATGTTTCCTCTAAATCCGTCTAATAAGGAGTGAAATAAATGTAGCTTATCTCGCCCAATCTTTATTTTGTCAAATGCTGAGGTGAACAAGATATTCGTAGAGCTTCCATTGTTGACCAAAATCCTCTGCACATTGAAATTGACAATGGTAGCAAAAATAACCAAGACATCATCATGGGGGAGATGCAAGCCTTTCAAGTCGTTGTTGGTGAATGTGATGGGCTGGTGAGTTCCAGTTGTAGGTGAGGAGAGATTGTAAACTTCCTCTTTAGCTCGCCAACTAGCACTCTTGGCGTGTCTCTTTCGAGACGAGCTCGAGCATCCTCCTGATCCAAAATCACTATAGATCACTTGTATATCTCCTATCATGGGTCTATTGTCACTGAACCTTTTATCGAGCGAGTCGGGTGATCAGCAACATTCTTTCTTAGATAACCTTTCTTGATCAAATTGGCTATCTATTCTTTCAGTTGGAAACAATCTTCAGTGTTGTGCCCGTGGTCCTTGTGAAACTCATAATACTTATTCTTGTTCCTTCTATTGGGGTTAGTCTTTATTTTTCAGGCCACTTGATGAATTCTTCATGTTTGATCTCTGTGAGCACCTGGGCAATAGGAGCGTTGAGAGGAGGTAATATTAGGTCGAGTCGGCGAGGTGTAATGCGAGGACGCCTGATGTTATTTCTCCTTCTTGAGTCTCGATCTAACCTTTTGCTCTTCACCTCATCTATATATTCAGATCGCCTGGTATCAGGTTCTTTCCTTTTCTGATCGTCCCTTCCTCTCCTCCTTCACTTGGCCACACCTAACTCTTCTGCAGCAATATCCTTGTTAGTTTTTATCTAGAGAGTTGACAAGGTTTTAGGGACATTCTTGAAGAGATAGTCAAAAAGTGGGCCTGGGCAAAGTCCCTCCATCATGGCCATGATCGCCACTTTATCCCTTGGGTCTTCTACTTCTAAAATGGCCTGGTTGAACCATTTCACGTGGTCTTTCAAGCTTTCACTCTCCTTCTGGTGAATCGTGAAGAGATGGGAGGCATTCTTCTGCCTGACCCGACAACTCATGAAATTGGCGACAAAGAGCCTGCTCAGGTCTCCAAACGAATCAATAGTCCCTAAAGATAATTTTCTGAACCACGACCTTGCCAACTCTTCAAAGTAGCGGAAAAAGCTTTACACATCACCTCATCAGAGTATCCTTGGAGTGACATCAGGTTTTTGTACGAATTCAGGTGGTCCATAGGATCTGTTTTTTCCTCGTACACTGCGAGCTGAGATGGCAATTTAAACTTGGAGGATACCCTAGTCCTCATCACCCTTTCTGTGAATGGTAGCTCGATCTGCCTTATTAAGGTATCTATAGTAACTATGGCATTTGCCCCTGTGTTAATGGCATTGATCTTGGCGTCCAGGTCCCTGATCCTTTGAGTAGTGGACTCATCTCAGCGTCTGGGTGTCTGGTTATTACGGCAAGGTGACTGTCTTCTTATCCTAGTCTACTCGCCCTCTACTTAGTTAGTCCGACTAGACGATTCAGATTCCAACGAAATAAGACTTCTTTCTCACCTAGAGCGTACACTCGGTGATCGAGTTTGGCAATTTTGGCAGAACGAGCTCGACCAATGCTTTGGCAACTCTGAGATTCATGGTCTCCTGATCGACGAAGACGGTGAGATTGGATAACTTCTAGGACTAGCGCGAAAAAAGGGGGCGGTTTATTTGCGGCGAGGTGTTGTATCAGGCGGGCATTGTTCTCATTCATAATTTTAATTTGCTCAACGATTCCATGCATCTCACGGTGGAAGCCCTCTAGATCCGGAGCTTGGCTAATGTTGGCCATTGAATGGGCTCTGTTATCCAAAGGGCTATTGGCACTTAGTCTAGGTAACAAAATGGTTGCACAGATGCATAAAAAGTTGAGAACTATTGTTCCCACAGATGGCGCCAAAC
>BRYE01000001.1:9107500-9110000 GCA_030159115.1 Actinidia arguta var. hypoleuca
ATGTGAAAGTGTACAAGTATCCATACAAAATGTGCATTATCAGGCAGTGGTTAGCTGAACCATAGTTATTATACTGCTTATATTTGTCTTTCTTTGTTGGTTCTATACACATTTAAAAGTTTACTTGAGCAAAAAAATCGGCAGCTTGAGCTGGCTACTTTCCTGCGTTTCACACCATTGTTTTTGCATTGCTACTTATGGATCCATGTTCAATTTTCTGGAGTGACTTTTTCTTACCCCTGTTTATGATTTGTGGGCCTCTCATTCTCTCGGAAACAGTTTGGACGATCATAAACTTGTGTGTGTTTTTGGGTAGTTCAATACACATGATAGTGTAATGTAAGTCATCGTCTTTCCTCTCTAATTTCTGTTTGTGAATTGTGAGTAATACCGGGATCTACCTCATCTTGGTTGGTTTCTGCCCTATGGACCTAGGATCGATTCATATTTCAACTTCTCATCGTCGTCCCTTCCTAAATAAAATACAAAAACCAAAAATAAAATGCAAATCAGAAGGAAAAAAATTACTAAACTTGAATTTTAAATTGTATTTTTTTTTAAATATCCTAGAAAAATTGTTTCATAATGGGATTTTTGAATTAGAAACATTTCTATTGGTTGATTCATTGACCGTTAAAAATTAAATTCAAAAAGTAATTGATAAAAAACACAAATCTTGATCGATTCATATTTAGGAATGTCTCTAAAATAACAAATTTTAAAAGAAGAGAGATTAACATCAAATTCTAATAAAGACATATTAAGTTGGTAATTGATTTGCGAGGTCGCTCGTTATTAGCTTCAAATCGAGTCCTTGAGTTTAGGGTATTGGCTCGCGGTGGCTCATGGATTAGGTTTGTAATGGTTGGTTCCATAGTTGTCAAATACGATTTAGGCACGGAACAAATTTAAGTGAAATTTTAGTGAAAGTAATTAGTGAAAAGTTTTTTTTAACCACAAATAAAATCAATCTCACATTTACATCTCCATTTCTCAAACACCTATGCATCTAGGGAATTTGAGCTGGGATAGGCTGTAGCACCCATGTATTACCTGTGTCAACACTGAATTTTTACTAATCGTCGACTTGTGTTATTGAATAACTTTATCATTCATTGCAAAAAAAATAAATCATAAGCATAAAAGTAAAGTGCCAAGAAAATAATTGTACAAGACCAAACTTGCCAAGAAAGTAGTGTGTAACATAATACAGACCACAGTTTCTTCACGATTGTTAGTATATAATACAGAATATATTACATTTATTATGTAGTCTTTACCTTCTTTACATTGCAGAATATATTGCCATATATTTTAAATTATTCTTCTACTTTTCTTACATGATTATGTAAATATCCTGATTTATTACATTATCTCAGTTAGGGCATTCTGATGGATTGTATTGCCTGGATAGGCTTTCCCCTTTACCTATGTAAAGGGACCACTGTATTCATTCTCTATACGTAGAAATACAAAGCCTTTTTTTTCTCTCGTTCTCTCTTCTAACAACAATGAAAGCAAAAATTGCAGAGACCATGAGCAGTACCTGACAGTATAATCTTTTTTCATAAGCATCGTGATTCATGAGTTGGTAGCCTGTTTTTTCATTGCAAGCGACTCCAAAATACACCATTCTGATCCCATTTCCATTGTAGCTTATCATTTTTTCAATCTGTAACCACGTAGTTGTCCAACATGCTAAAAAAAATCACATTGTTCTTCTTCCGAAGCGTGCATTATTCTCAAGTGGAACGTTTAAACGAATTATGACGGTGATGTCTCATGGACTATTTTTAGACACAAAATTATTGTTGTTCAGGAATTCTAAAAGTTATATGATGTTTGGGTATTAGAAAAGGCTCCAGCCGAGTCACTTCAACCGAAAAAATCTCTTATCACGTGTTATTTAATATAAGAAAACCCCCAACTCGGGCCATCTTTTCAATAGCTATTTGTATTGTCCCTATTCGGCACTTTTCAGTGCTTGGTTTCACCAAGTGATAGGAGAGATATATCACCACGTCTGATCTCTCCTCTCTCTATGCATACCGTTTCTTTTTTTACTTTTGTTTTTCAGTGTATTGAAACTTTGGGTAATGATATGGTTAAATTCAGGCCATTTGTTTTAAAATAAAACACATATTAGGATAGTTTTAATATAAAAATGTTATCATTACATTAATTTGGTAAAAAATTTATACATATTTTCGTAGACAATATTTTATTTTTATTTTTTTGAGCAGTTCTATAAATAAATAATATCACGACTCAATTACATAATGTCATAGTATGAGGAATCATTTAGGTTTAGATTGTCATGTGAAAGTCACATAAAAATAAAATAATATGTTCAACTAACTAGGGCTAGCTCAATAGGCTAGAGTTCCTAACTTTCATTAGAAAGATCGAGTTTGAACCCCCTCTCTTAGATTCTCTTCTCGGCTTTCGCCCTCCTTGTAATGAAGAAAAAAAAAATGATATGTTCAATCTATAACCTCAT
>BRYE01000001.1:9127500-9132500 GCA_030159115.1 Actinidia arguta var. hypoleuca
GTTGAGAAGAGAGAGAAATCGGGATCTACAATACAATTTCTTTGGTCCTCGCCTCGCTTAAATAGTTTCAGTTGAATCTGTACAAAATAAACCATAAAAAACATAAATAATCAACAAAATAAACACGAATGACACACAAATATATAGAACCAACCTATAGATCATAAATCGCATTTGTTGATATTTTTTTACCTGTTTGAGAGACCGGAGATGGATCGTGAGAGGAAAGGTAAAGGACGAGGAAGCAGAGGACGGTAAGAAATTGATAATCGAACTGAGGCGGATGAATTTCTCAGGTTTCAGGGACGATTTGTGGTGCTTCTATGATTTGTCGTCTTCGTCGGCAGCGGCCGCTTTAGACAAACACAGATTAGGTATTTTGTTGTGCTGCGTGCTTAACATCTTTTATTTGATATCATCCATCAGTTATGATTTTTGGCTGGGCCCCCCTGGGCTGTACTCATTTTGGGCTGGGCTGGGCTAATTTTGGGTTGGGCTCCCTCCACTCACATCTCACAATTTCTTGATCTTGATTAGAAAAAGTTTTAAAGTTATTGTATGTATAAAGGATATTAGGAGGATAACTATTGTGATCAAGATCCATATCCAGAGGGTTCAAAGGTTTTATAAAAAAAAAATTATAAAATTTTATTCTGGTAATTTTTATTTTTTTTCCAGGGGGTTCAACTGACCCCTCTCGCTATAACCTAGAGCCGCCCCTGGCAGTGATGGCAAGTCCTTAGTACACAATTTCTCAGCAATGGTCAGGCATGGCATGTTGATGGCATGCATTTGCCCAGCAATGGACATTCATAGCATGCAATTGCCTAGTCATGGGCACACATTGGCACACAACATTAGACATCAATGACACACAATTGCCTAACAATGAGCAGTCATGGCAAACAGAATAAACATGTTTGATCATATGATTGAGACCTGGGCAGGCCCATATAGTGCTGGTAGAATGGTGTTGTGCCTATGGTAATACCATCTACACCAAGATAGTATTACTATACGGGGCTCAGCCAACACTAATCCCATTACTAAAACACACAAAAATTGGGCCAAAACAGTGTTTTTATTGGCGACACTTCGGATTCTACAATTTATGTAGACTTCGGTTGAGCCATACCACTATTAATGGATTATTGTATCGTGAGGAAAACAAGTCGAAATAAAAAGCCTGCTACACTAATCCCATGACCTTGCCAATCACAGGGTACTTGAATCTATTATTCTACTCTAACAGAGGCATCTCTACCCAGTTCGGAGTTGTTTATTTTAATTTCTTGTTTTACTAATTTATTTTTGGGTACTTTTTACCAACATGGGGCTTTCATTTCTTTTCTGAGTTGTAGTTAACTGAGCATGTGTTAATGTGTTGTTTAAACAAGAAGAGAAAAAGCTACCATCTACACCCACAAAAACAAAACACCATTAACACTCAATGTGTGATTGTCATTGTGCCATCACCCTTTTTTGACGGTAAAACCGGTCATCTAGTAGGTAAATTCAATTTCTCATGATTTATGAGAGATTTTTATAATGAAGACAAAAAAAACTCGTAAGGGAGAATGTTCCATATAAGCAACCAAACAATTTCATAAACGTTACCACCAAAATTCGTAATGTGCCAATTAATATCAGTTATGTTTCATAACAAATATTATGTGTTAACCATAAATTCTCAAAAAAGGCAACCAGAATAATTCATATATATCGCCACAAATATTCATAATAGTGTCATAAAAGTATCATATGTGGACCCACTAACATTAACATATCATAGAATTGGATTCAAATCATCTCTATTTCATATATAGAATGGAGATCTCCATTCTATTAATTAGGAAGTTGACATATCATTAACTTAAAAATGAATGGACCAAATTATGCGACCTCACATACTTTTATTAATTAAAACTACATCGTTTTTATTTCATTAATTGAGATCATTTATTTTTTATTTTTAAATAGTAAAGCTAACAAAAGAAGATGATATCTATTTTAGTTTCGATTTCCATTTGTTGGATTTTTTTAATTAAAATCAAATAATTAAAATTATTTTTGATTCCATTATCATCCACGTTAGTTTTGATTCCATCTGTTAAATTTTTTTAATTTAAAATTATTTATTAAAAATTTTTAATGAAAATTATTTTTAAATTCATCAGTTTGTTTTTTTAAATAAATTAATAAAATCTAAATGACATAGTTTTGATTAGTTAATAAAAATCCAGTGAGGTGACTTGATGTAGTCCATTCACTTTTAATTTAGCGATGAATAACGGAATTGAGTCCCATAAAATTTACCATAAGAAAAGATAAATGATCCTGCAAAACGTGTTGAACATACACAATGTCTACGCCCCCTTGAACGCTAGACTAATAATTCTTTTGTTTATGTGTCATAGTTTATTTGAATTTTAGTGATATTTAATAATTTTTCTAATTTTCTAATCAATACGAATTGAAAAGTAAGAAAAAAATAATTAAAAGATAAAAAAAGCATTAAAAATAAAAACAATTAAAATTATGGTTAAATTGATCACAAAATGGGCCCAAACATGCTTAAGTAGCCAAACTTGATGCGTGGAAAGAACAGGAAGAATTTGCATACGTTTAACTAGAGATGAGAGTGAAAATATTTGTGTGTGATTGGAAAATTAAGAAAAAAAATGGAAACAATATTTCTTCTTTCTTTCATATTTGGATCCTGCTACTTTCAGAAGAAAAGAAAAAGAAAAATCAAAGTAAATCAAATAGAAATTACTTTTCTTCATCTCTCCTTTTCTATACTGTTTCTATGTCTTTTTACTAGTTAGTTTATAGTTTATAACGTGTTAAACAATAAACACGCGTGCACAATGTGTGAACTGATGAAATCCCTTGAATGCTAGAAGGGTAATTTTTTTTGATTTTTTTAAATATTTTTGATTTTTGATTTTTAATAAAAAAGTTTTGCCGTTTGATTAAAAAAAAATTTTGGTGTGTGTTCTTCTTGACAATAGTAGTCCGAAAATATAATTTTTTTTTATCTAATTTGAAAAAAATCCATTAAAGACGGAAAAAACTATTTTTATCACAAAAAATATCTAACAATGTTTTTTGTTTTGTCTTTAGTAATCTTTTCTTCAAATTTAATAATTTTTTTATATTTTCGAACTCCTCTCATCAAGAGAAATCTGAAAAGTGTAAAAGTTAATTCAAATAATAAAAATTAAAAAATTTAGTTTTTTGTTTGAAGTTCACCAAACATCAATTCATCATAATCTCACTTTTCAAAATTTAAAATAGGAGACCTGTGTATAGGATCCTCCTAACACCAAATTAATAGTTTTTTTGGGGGTGGGTGGGTGGGTGGGTTAGGCTACATTTGGCTAGTTAAAAAATCTATTTTTTTAACTTTTAAATTTAAGAACATAAAATGAGACAAAACATCTACTTTTGTTGTTTGGGGTAATAATTTTAAAACTTTATGGTTGTTTAGGATTTAAAATGATTTGAAACTAATCTACCCAAAATGGACCATAAAAAACGTTATAAAACATCCAAAAATATAAACTCAGTTCAAACAGTCCAAAAAAATCGGACTATTTCAACCCAAAAACAAAATATAAACTTAGTCTAAACGGGATCTTAACTAGTTATAAAATCATTTACTTGAATTTAAAAATTAAAAAAAGTCAAAAAGAACAAAAAAAAATAAAGTAATAAACGATCTTTCCAAGAAAAGAAACCTCTAAAAGCATCTCCAGCGATAACCCTTTCCCTTATTTCTTCCCCAAATATTAGGAGAAGCCATTTTTTGACCACCGACCGTTACAATACTCTTTATTCTTTCCATATTTTATTTAAATATTATTTTTTTCTTCTTTTTTAATCTTCTCACTTTCTCCACTGTGTTCTCTCTCTTCCATTGTTGCACTACAGAGGACAACATCGAATTATAGAGAGAGATGCAAACCCAAATCAGAGCATTTTAAAATCTCTATCCAAATTTAAAAAAAGAAAAAACAGAGCACATTGAAAACTCTGTCCAAATTGGTTTTTTGATTCCAAAAACCTTGATTTTTGAACATAGTCGATTGAATCAATTAGAATTTGCTGGAACACAGCATCTTACCAATAAAGGGATTTTAGTTGTAGTAAGTGGCGGACGTAAAAATTATCGAGAGGGGGCCAAATTATACATTCTCAATGGACTTTTCAGTAAAAATATTTAGGGAGGCCAGTTACAATTGATCAATAATAAAATAGTCAAAACTAACAGAAAAAATATAAAAAAAATTATTATTTTTTCAAATGTATGGGGGGGGCGGCGCCCGCCTCCCTGTTTTTGCCACTGGTTGCAATTATTGTTTGTTTAATTTAACCGGTTACAGTGACATTTATACTGAAAACATTTTTTTTATAATTAGGGACCAATCTTACCCTTCAAAAGAAGGGGATCATTTAAAGTCCAAAACCATGTATTGATTAACCCAAAATTGATAGTGCATAGATTGAACAAGGAATAAAAACTTTATGAGGCTACTGATCGGTATGCGATTGCTGCTACGACAACCCATGATGACTAATGAAAAATAAACAAAAAAATCAGTCCTAAAGTTTATAGTTTGAACTTTAGAATAAAGGTAACCAAATATAAACTTAACTTGTACTCATATTTGTAATTTGAACTGTTCATCTTATAAACCACGTTGAGAAGATCGCTCATGCAAAAAATTAGTTTTAATTGAAAACCGATAGTCACATAAGTGAAATGTATTATTTGCCTTCAAACTAATAGACGGACTGGATCGTATTAAAATTTAGATTATGCTATTCTTACAAAAATAACTTTATCATGTAGATAGCTAATCTAATTTTTTTCTAAGATAATTATCTCAAGTCCTATAAGATGAATGTTTTGGAACTTGATAATTACCAACTTCATTATAAAATTTAAATTCTAAAATTTAAAAAGTTTATTAAAAAAATAATTGTAATTATTT
>BRYE01000001.1:9150000-9152500 GCA_030159115.1 Actinidia arguta var. hypoleuca
AAATTTCTATAAAAAAAAAATTATCAAAAATTTTAAGAAAATTTATAATTTTTTGACAACCCTAAAAATTCATAATATTCCATGTAATATTTTGACAACCCTAAAAAATTTATTGAAAATTTTGATCTTTTTTTTTATAATAAATTTCTTTTTCAATCATGTGAGATCAATATTAAAATTTTTAATCTGTCTAAAATTGTGATCGAGAACCTCAACAAGAGACACAATCACACCAATCTCGAATAATTTACGCAAAATCCGATCTAAGAATCTCTAATCGCAATAAAAATCGCTAAAACTCTTTGAAATCACCTTTCGAAATATAAAAATAATAATATTCCATGTAATATTTTGATACCTTTAAATATATTTTTCATAATCAATTTTTAAACACCTAAATAATAATTGAAGAGATAATTTTTTTTTTTATAATAAAAATATATTTTTATTATTTATTAATTATAAAATCGGTTGAATCGTAATTAAATCAATAAACTTTTAAATTGATATTTTGACTGTTATAATATTCGATTCAATTCTGATAACTGTGGATAGGACTAGGGATTGAAAAGACAACGTTAATAATGCCCTCTCTGGTCCAAATTAATTTAGTTTAGTATAAGTTTCAGCGAAAAAAATTTCTTTCGTTAGGACCGAGAGAGGGGTTGTGAGGGACATATTTCTACTGTTTTTTCCTCAGTGCCGTTTAAATTCCACGTAGGTGACCTTACTTTCTCTCTCTCGCTCTTCGGTTACAGTACAGTTTTGGCATCGAATAATTGGCCGTTTAGTACACGCATTGACACAGACCCACTCGGTACGAATAAATTTGACGGAATATAAATTTGGAAAAAACAAACTTAGAGATATTTCATAAATTATCAAGTAAATTATTTTGTATTTACATGATTGAGTATCTTACCATTTCCCACTAGTCTTTATAAAAAATGTTTAAATATTTTTAAAAAAATGTATATTAGTCACCGCCTAGTGGGTGTGTGAATTTTGGCTTGGACCAAAACTAATAGACCAATGGTGGAGCATATGTCAATCGGTTCGAGTTCACAATTATGATGTAGTTTTCGTCGATTTTATCTAATTGAACTTGATTTAGACTTTCTAAACTCGATTTGGGTCGATTACTTATTGGTTTAGGAACTTAGTTTGACAAGAAACTACTTTGGTATTACTTTGGTATTTGTTTGGTTTAGAAATAACTCTTTTGTAATAACTTTGGAAAGACTCTTTATTTTTGGTTGGACTTCTTCAGAATTCTGTTGGAAGTCCTTTTATAGGGACTTGGTGGCCGTTGAGTTTTGGAAGAACTTCTTAATTCCTTTGGTGCCCCCATACTCCGACTTTGGTTAAATTTTTGATTCGTTTGCTGATCTTTTGGTTCGTTGGTAGAGCTTCGTTTTTTGTGTAATCTTTGATCACTTTGGTTTACATAGGGTTCCGATTTGGTTCGAATTAGGGTTGGAAAAGAATTTATATTTTTGG
Source organism: Actinidia arguta var. hypoleuca (assembly GCA_030159115.1). Lineage (NCBI taxonomy): Eukaryota > Viridiplantae > Streptophyta > Magnoliopsida > Ericales > Actinidiaceae > Actinidia > Actinidia arguta. The sequence continues at coordinate 9,151,501 of BRYE01000001.1, forward strand.
TTTGGTGAAGCTTTTGGGAGAGAATTTTTCTAAAAGAATTCTCTTTTGTAGCTCTTCGGAGCATTCATTTAATTCATTAGTGGAAGCTTTTACTCGTTTGACTATCCATGGACGTAGACACATTGCCAAACCACGCAAAATTTGGCATATTTTTATTTTCATTATTCTCTATTTCGTTCATTTATTTTCGCATTGCAAATTTATTTGACAAATTTTTTTTCATATTCGTAGCCATTATTGAGGATATATTTATTTCGTATCTTTGTCTACACAACAGAATAGTGATTATCAAGACCCTATAGTTTAACCACCGTCCATTAGTTGAAACAAGTGAATAACTTTTTTGAATTGTGTGTGCATTAACGTAATTGGTGTTTGTACACTAATTTTTATCGTTTTTAATAGCCCACTGAGTGGTGATTATTATTTTTTTTTCTTTCTCTATTTTAGAGATTGGATCATTTTTTTTAATTCCGAATTCAAGTTTGTTTAATTATTTGTACTGAGAGAGCACACTAATCCTATTGGTCGAACAAAGATTTAAGCAAAGCCATGTCATTTTGCAAGCATTCCCAAGGTTCATTTTGTCATGCACAATAAATTTGTAACCTCGTACATAGGCACACAGAAAAGTCCATCGAAATGGTTTTTCTATAAATAAAAATCATATTTATGAGTATTTAGTTTAATAGGAAAATATTCGTATTGGAATCATAGTATTTGATATAAAATTTGTTTATTTGTATATCATTGTGATATTTAGAAGTCTAGTAAAACATGAATAAGAGTGGTAATAGATCTTGTCGGTGATTTCCAACCCAAGGGTAAATCCTTAAATTTGGATGAGAAAAAGGGAAACGAGACCACTATACGTTTTCTTTGATTTTGATCGATCGACCCTCGCAATACGTCCATAAAGCCTATTCTTCGCTTTTTTCATCTTTGCTTCTGACTTACAGTTTTTTAGTGGTAAATTACACTGACCGCCTTTGAAATTCCT
>BRYE01000001.1:9195000-9212500 GCA_030159115.1 Actinidia arguta var. hypoleuca
AGGGGGATGTTCATGTTCATGTTCATGTTCATGTTCATGTTCATCATTGTGCTTGAACAACTTAATAAAATACTAAACAATTACCAGCCCAAAAAAATATAAAAAATAGAACTACGGTTCTCTGCAGTCCAGTTTTAGACTGTATAAGTGCAATTCAAATATTTTGGGACCAGTTTTGGGTCCCTTTTATGATCCAAATCATTAATTTTAACACTTTAAAAACTCATATTGATTGAATCCAGATGAATGGTCAATCGATATCAATTCATATAAAAATAAATGGGTATAATTATTTGCACAATACTCATTTATTAAGTTATAAAACATAATTTAACGAATATTAAACTGTGTCTGATTAACGTAATTTTTTACAATACTAATTTTTATAATGGAGTCTATAATATGATGGTTTGGATCATCAAAATAAGCCCAAAATAAGACCCAAAATATTTAGAATACATCATTGTAGTCCATTACCTAGATTTTAGAAAAGCCATGTCCTAAAAAACTCTCTCCGTTCTATGTCGCTAGTTCTTCTTTAAAGAATTCAAATTTTTATGGGAATATATAATCATTACAATTAATATATATTGCCTGTCTAGTTTTATTCATGCAATCATTATTTTTTATTTTTTGCTTTTATTAAAATATTATAAAAAAAGAAAGAATAAAATGAAAAAATTACATAATTTTTATTGTTGACTTTTAAAAGTAGATTTATATTTTAAAATACCTCAAAATACAATAATAAATCAGTAATATGAATCGAATAGAGTAAACAATTGGGAAAACAAGCACCTGAAAATTGACAGCTCACTTTACTAAAAGATGCATCTAGACCTTTGAATATCCATTCACTTTTCAATCAGAAACATCTCTCATTGAATATCCATTCACTTATGGTCCCTTCTTTTACTCCTAGGCATGGGTAACATATCCGGGGCATCTCATCCCTTAGAAACATCTCTAAATGGTTAGTGTCAAAATTACCTGTCTTAAAGCGAAATTTTAACATAAGAGCATCTGCATTTAGCGATGCAAACAAGCCGAGTCACGTTTGATAGTATTTTGTTTAAATTTAGTGTAAGGTGATAAAATATACAATGACAGAAACTGGTCCTGCTAGGGTGGAGATTTCTGACGTACTATCGATCCAGAATAAGCTCGGTAACTCTTTGCGCCGGAGCTTGGTGCAAACACCATCGAACGTCAGCCTTGCCCGAGCTCAGGCCATCGTTATCTAAGAGTTGTTGCTATTTAGTAAGCTCGGAATAATAATTGCGCTATACAGTGGACAAGGGGCAATAGCCGATAGCAATCTCGAGGGAGGTCAGAGGATAGAGGGTGGCTTGCACGTCAAAGTTTCTTCTGATAGCCACCACGCCCGAGTGAGTACGTATGATGATGGGCTACTAACCAGGCCATAGGGGCATGGCTAGGTTAGCCGCCCACTCACTAACACCGCAGTCGGCGCAAACGAGTGTGCGTCGAGTTGTAGTCTATCTGGTAACAAGACAACTAGCGCGTCAAGACACGTGCTAAGCTAAACTATAAAATGAGAACTATTGTTCTCGCAAAGGTACGCATTTTGTGCTATTTGAACTTATACATACTTTCTCTCTCTACATGCACTTTCTCTGGTTATCTAACTTAACTATCGGAGAGTCGTTTCTTAGAAATAGCTTTGGCGTCCGGTCTCACTATTTCTGTGCTACAGCTAGGGCATTGTCGAACTTTCGACTGGTTCCAACTCATATCACCATCGTAAGATCACCGTAGGTGTCTATCTTCGATTTTTCTTCTATCATCTCTTTCACCCATAACCCCACAATTTGCGCTGTCTGTGGGAAATTGACTATAGACATTTACAAGGTCGCTATCGATGGCATCACGAGATGATAATTGTTCCACTAGCCGTCATACCTGAGGGGAGACCCCTCACGCCTCCAGAACTCCGGACAGAGGGGTTAAACTACTGGCCGATGCCCAAAGGACGACTAATGCCACCTCAAAGCAAAGGCCAGGTCGGTTGCTTCCTAAAGGCGAAGACAGCTGGAACGTCACTATTAAAAGCCTGAAAGCACAACTAGCCAAAATAGCACAGATTTTGGTGGATAACAGATTGATGAAACCACCGCGTTTATATGAAAGAGAACACTTCAAAAGAAGGTCTGGAGGCGCGAGGGATCCACCTCGCAGAATTTATAGGGAGAAGCAACATGAAACACACGTTGACCTGGAAAGCCAAGGTGATAGCAAAACTGTGGCATCAAGCAAGCGGAGGGGGTTGCCACGCAGAGCTTAATCTATTGTGGACCTTCGTGCGACGCTCAATGCCAAGAGAGGTCGGGGAGGGGACCTACGGGAAAAACTCAACAACCGAGCAGCTGCGATGGTGGTCAAGACTATCGTTCCTATTGGATCGGTAGCCATAGTGGCAGTATCAGTACAAAAGGACCCATCCTCAGATATCAGACTCCATTCTCTCAAGAAATTGAAGAGTTAGACAAGCTCCGAGCGAGCTCCAAACTCTGCTTCCTCAATTCCGCCTAAGGTTACTTGGTAAAATTTCAAGGAAGAGTTAGCTCTGCCCAACGAACTTGCCTAAGTACACTCAGAGAAATTTTAGGGAAGGGCCAACCGGGCTCCAAGCGAGTTATGAGCTCTGTCTCTTGAAAATTCCGCCAAAAGTATATTCAGCAAGAAACTCCGTCACAAGAAAACTAACCGAACTCCGATAGTTTGGCTCAATAAGTCAAATAGCATACAAGAATGAAAAGTCGCAGACAAACAAAAGAATACAAATGAGGTACAAGAAAAATAATTTTATTCTAGATCAAAATTACTCAAAAGACGATCGAGCAGTGCTGGAGGATCTTTGGGAACATGATCAAAACTACCCGAACTAGGTCACCATTGGCTGGGGTCAGATCCAACATGAACTAACTTCAGGCTTCACAGCGGTTCCTCTTCAACCAAGCTAAAGTCTGCAATATCCGACATAGCGGAGAGTAGTTGCCTTGAGCCCGGCAAGCCAGAAGCTGTATGTTCTAGAGCTTTAGGGACAAAAGCTCCACATTATAGAACTTTTGGGAATAAAGGCGGACGAGCTGGCAGCGCGCACTGAGCTCGCCAAGGAACGACTTCTAGACCCCCCCACTGCCTTGGGGCCGTCCCAGTGGGAGGAAGATCCGGGGGACGAAACTCTAAGATCATCAGCACTGATCTTAGAGAAAGAAACAGACTTAGAGAGATCAAAAATGCTAAAATGAAGAAGGTAAGGGCAGGGATTGCTCAATTTATAGGCGCAATTGGACAGCAAAACGTTCATCATTAAAGGGGAATGTCAACAGACTCCTATTAAAGAGGAAGCCCAATCGTTAGCCCAATCAACAGTCAACGGTGGGATCTGAAACGGCGGAGCATCCACCTTGACCATGACATTTCGCAGACTAACCGCAGTCAAACAACTGATGAAAAAATGGACACGTTGCAACTCCCACGCACGCCGCATGTCCCAAATAGGTTTGCGTATAAATGCACTTGGTACCAATTTCGGGAAGAGTTATCCAAGCTCAATTAGAGCTCTGAGCTCTATCCCACGAAGATTGTTGCAATAGTACTTGGAAAAAGTCAAGGTGAAGTTAACCGAACTGACCGAACTTTGCCCCACAACTTTTGCCCAAGTACAATTAGTAGAAAAATTTGTGAAGAGTTAGCCAAGCTCAAGAAGAGCTCTGAACTTTGTCCCCCGAAAAACTTGAAAAGTAAATATGCAACTGCATTATTGACATCCAATAATATCATTTACTCAAGAACGAACTAGAAAGTCAAGTAATGCATACGTACAAAGGAGCTTTACAAAGAAAGCAAAGATTCGTTCAAGAGACCAGAACATTACAAATAATGAGCAAAGAAATCGGTCAGAAATTCAAGCAAACAATTATAAGGAATGTTTGCACGGGCTACTCTTCAGGATGATTCTCTCCTTCACCTTCCACTCCTCCATCACCCATGGCCTCTACCCCTTCACCTTTGACGGACTCGTTGTGGGGGCCACGACGATGTTATCACCCTCCTCCTCCTCAAGTGGCATATTGGCATACTCCCCTTCGTCAAAGCCAGGAAGGTTGATCGGAGAGTAAGCCGCAAGTGGGTTAGGGAGCTCTACGGGTGGAGTTGGAGCAGTCCAACCTTCTTGGAAAATTTCAGGGTGCAGTTCGGCGACCTACTTCTCATATGCATTCCTAAATCGTTTGTAGGCACAATCAAATACCTTCCGGTACACCTCCTCGCAGGCCACCTTTGTAGGTTGGCCACTTCTTGTAGAGCCTTGTTCATTTGCTTAGTGGAAATCTTGAGCGTGTTACGGGCATCGACCAACTTGCTCCTGGCCTGCTTCAATTAGAGCTCTGAGCTCTATCCCACGAAGATTGTTGCAATAGTACTTGGAAAAAGTCAAGGTGAAGTTAACCGAACTGACCGAACTTTGCCCCAAAACTTTTGCCCAAGTACAATTAGTAGAAAAATTTGTGAAGAGTTAGCCAAGCTCAAGAAGAGCTCTGAACTCTGTCCCCCGAAAAACTTGAAAAGTAAATATGCAACTGCATTATTGACATCCAATAATATCATTTACTCAAGAACGAACTAGAAAGTCAAGTAATGCATACGTACAAAGGAGCTTTACAAAGAAAGCAAAGATTCGTTCAAGAGACCAGAACATTACAAATAATGAGCAAAGAAATCGGTCAGAAATTCAAGCAAACAATTATAAGGAATGTTTGCACGGGCTACTCTTCAGGATGATTCTCTCCTTCACCTTCCACTCCTCCATCACCCATGGCCTCTACCCCTTCACCTTTGACGGACTCGTTGTGGGGGCCACGACGATGTTATCACCCTCCTCCTCCTCAAGTGGCATATTGGCATACTCCCCTTCGTCAAAGCCAGGAAGGTTGATCGGAGAGTAAGCCGCAAGTGGGTTAGGGAGCTCTACGGGTGGAGTTGGAGCAGTCCAACCTTCTTGGAAAATTTCAGGGTGCAGTTCGGCGACCTACTTCTCATATGCATTCCTAAATCGTTTGTAGGCACAATCAAATACCTTCCGGTACACCTCCTCGCAGGCCACCTTTGTAGGTTGGCCACTTCTTGTAGAGCCTTGTTCATTTGCTTAGTGGAAATCTTGAGCGTGTTACGGGCATCGACCAACTTGCTCCTGGCCTGCTTCAATTAGAGCTCTGAGCTCTATCCCACGAAGATTGTTGCAATAGTACTTGGAAAAAGTCAAGGTGAAGTTAACCGAACTGACCGAACTTTGCCCCAAAACTTTTGCCCAAGTACAATTAGTAGAAAAATTTGTGAAGAGTTAGCCAAGCTCAAGAAGAGCTCTGAACTCTGTCCCCCGAAAAACTTGAAAAGTAAATATGCAACTGCATTATTGACATCCAATAATATCATTTACTCAAGAACGAACTAGAAAGTCAAGTAATGCATACGTACAAAGGAGCTTTACAAAGAAAGCAAAGATTCGTTCAAGAGACCAGAACATTACAAATAATGAGCAAAGAAATCGGTCAGAAATTCAAGCAAACAATTATAAGGAATGTTTGCACGGGCTACTCTTCAGGATGATTCTCTCCTTCACCTTCCATTCCTCCATCACCCATGGCCTCTACCCCTTCACCTTTGACGGACTCGTTGTGGGGGCCACGACGATGTTATCACCCTCCTCCTCCTCAAGTGGCATATTGGCATACTCCCCTTCATCAAAGCCAGGAAGGTTGATCGGAGAGTAAGCCGCAAGTGGGTTAGGGAGCTCTACGGGTGGAGTTGGAGCAGTCCAACCTTCTTGGAAAATTTCAGGGTGCAGTTCGGCGACCTACTTCTCATATGCATTCCTAATCGTTTGTAGGCACAATCAAATACCTTCCGGTACACCTCCTCGCAGGCCACCTTTGTAGGTTGGCCACTTCTTGTAGAGCCTTGTTCATTTGCTTAGTGGAAATCTTGAGCGTGTTACGGGCATCGACCAACTTGCTCCTGCCTGCTTCAATTAGAGCTCTGAGCTCTATCCCACGAAGATTGTTGCAATAGTACTTGGAAAAAGTCAAGGTGAAGTTAACCGAACTGACCGAACTTTGCCCCACAACTTTTGCCCAAGTACAATTAGTAGAAAAATTTGTGAAGAGTTAGCCAAGCTCAAGAAGAGCTCTGAACTCTGTCCCCCGAAAAACTTGAAAAGTAAATATGCAACTGCATTATTGACATCCAATAATATCATTTACTCAAGAACGAACTAGAAAGTCAAGTAATGCATACGTACAAAGGAGCTTTACAAAGAAAGCAAAGATTCGTTCAAGAGACCAGAACATTACAAATAATGAGCAAAGAAATCGGTCAGAAATTCAAGCAAACAATTATAAGGAATGTTTGCATGGGCTACTCTTCAGGATGATTCTCTCCTTCACCTTCCACTCCTCCATCACCCATGGCCTCTACCCCTTCACCTTTGACGGACTCGTTGTGGGGGTCACGACGATGTTATCACCCTCCTCCTCCTCAAGTGGCATATTGGCATACTCCCCTTCATCAAAGCCAGGAAGGTTGATCGGAGAGTAAGCCGCAAGTGGGTTAGGGAGCTCTACGGGTGGAGTTAGAGCAGTCCAACCTTCTTGGAAAATTTCAGGGTGCAGTTCGGCGACCTACTTCTCATATGCATTCCTAAATCGTTTGTAGGCACAATCAAATACCTTCCGGTACACCTCCTCGCAGGCCACCTTTGTAGGTTGGCCACTTCTTGTAGAGCCTTGTTCATTTGCTTAGTGGAAATCTTGAGCGTGTTACGGGCATCAACCAACTTGCTCCTGGCCTGCTTCAATTAGAGCTCTGAGCTCTATCCCACGAAGATTGTTGCAATAGTACTTGGAAAAAGTCAAGGTGAAGTTAACCGAACTGACCGAACTTTGCCCCAAAACTTTTGCCCAAGTACAATTAGTAGAAAAATTTGTGAAGAGTTAGCCAAGCTCAAGAAGAGCTCTGAACTCTGTCCCCCGAAAAACTTGAAAAGTAAATATGCAACTGCATTATTGACATCCAATAATATCATTTACTCAAGAACGAACTAGAAAGTCAAGTAATGCATACGTACAAAGGAGCTTTACAAAGAAAGCAAAGATTCGTTCAAGAGACCAGAACATTACAAATAATGAGCAAAGAAATCGGTCAGAAATTCAAGCAAACAATTATAAGGAATGTTTGCACGGGCTACTCTTCAGGATGATTCTCTCCTTCACCTTCCACTCCTCCATCACCCATGGCCTCTACCCCTTCACCTTTGACGGACTCGTTGTGGGGGCCACGACGATGTTATCACCCTCCTCCTCCTCAAGTGGCATATTGGCATACTCCCCTTCATCAAAGCCAGGAAGGTTGATCGGAGAGTAAGCCGCAAGTGGGTTAGGGAGCTCTACGGGTGGAGTTGGAGCAGTCCAACCTTCTTGGAAAATTTCAGGGTGCAGTTCGGCGACCTACTTCTCATATGCATTCCTAAATCGTTTGTAGGCACAATCAAATACCTTCCGGTACACCTCCTCGCAGGCCACCTTTGTAGGTTGGCCACTTCTTGTAGAGCCTTGTTCATTTGCTTAGTGGAAATCTTGAGCGTGTTACGGGCATCGACCAACTTGCTCCTGCCTGCTTCAATTAGAGCTCTGAGCTCTATCCCACGAAGATTGTTGCAATAGTACTTGGAAAAAGTCAAGGTGAAGTTAACCGAACTGACCGAACTTTGCCCCACAACTTTTGCCCAAGTACAATTAGTAGAAAAATTTGTGAAGAGTTAGCCAAGCTCAAGAAGAGCTCTGAACTCTGTCCCCCGAAAAACTTGAAAAGTAAATATGCAACTGCATTATTGACATCCAATAATATCATTTACTCAAGAACGAACTAGAAAGTCAAGTAATGCATACGTACAAAGGAGCTTTACAAAGAAAGCAAAGATTCGTTCAAGAGACCAGAACATTACAAATAATGAGCAAAGAAATCGGTCAGAAATTCAAGCAAACAATTATAAGGAATGTTTGCATGGGCTACTCTTCAGGATGATTCTCTCCTTCACCTTCCACTCCTCCATCACCCATGGCCTCTACCCCTTCACCTTTGACGGACTCGTTGTGGGGGTCACGACGATGTTATCACCCTCCTCCTCCTCAAGTGGCATATTGGCATACTCCCCTTCATCAAAGCCAGGAAGGTTGATCGGAGAGTAAGCCGCAAGTGGGTTAGGGAGCTCTACGGGTGGAGTTAGAGCAGTCCAACCTTCTTGGAAAATTTCAGGGTGCAGTTCGGCGACCTACTTCTCATATGCATTCCTAAATCGTTTGTAGGCACAATCAAATACCTTCCGGTACACCTCCTCGCAGGCCACCTTTGTAGGTTGGCCACTTCTTGTAGAGCCTTGTTCATTTGCTTAGTGGAAATCTTGAGCGTGTTACGGGCATCAACCAACTTGCTCCTGGCCTGCTTCAATTAGAGCTCTGAGCTCTATCCCACGAAGATTGTTGCAATAGTACTTGGAAAAAGTCAAGGTGAAGTTAACCGAACTGACCGAACTTTGCCCCAAAACTTTTGCCCAAGTACAATTAGTAGAAAAATTTGTGAAGAGTTAGCCAAGCTCAAGAAGAGCTCTGAACTCTGTCCCCCGAAAAACTTGAAAAGTAAATATGCAACTGCATTATTGACATCCAATAATATCATTTACTCAAGAACGAACTAGAAAGTCAAGTAATGCATACGTACAAAGGAGCTTTACAAAGAAAGCAAAGATTCGTTCAAGAGACCAGAACATTACAAATAATGAGCAAAGAAATCGGTCAGAAATTCAAGCAAACAATTATAAGGAATGTTTGCACGGGCTACTCTTCAGGATGATTCTCTCCTTCACCTTCCATTCCTCCATCACCCATGGCCTCTACCCCTTCACCTTTGACGGACTCGTTGTGGGGGCCACGACGATGTTATCACCCTCCTCCTCCTCAAGTGGCATATTGGCATACTCCCCTTCATCAAAGCCAGGAAGGTTGATCGGAGAGTAAGCCGCAAGTGGGTTAGGGAGCTCTACGGGTGGAGTTGGAGCAGTCCAACCTTCTTGGAAAATTTCAGGGTGCAGTTCGGCGACCTACTTCTCATATGCATTCCTAATCGTTTGTAGGCACAATCAAATACCTTCCGGTACACCTCCTCGCAGGCCACCTTTGTAGGTTGGCCACTTCTTGTAGAGCCTTGTTCATTTGCTTAGTGGAAATCTTGAGCGTGTTACGGGCATCGACCAACTTGCTCCTGCCTGCTTCAATTAGAGCTCTGAGCTCTATCCCACGAAGATTGTTGCAATAGTACTTGGAAAAAGTCAAGGTGAAGTTAACCGAACTGACCGAACTTTGCCCCACAACTTTTGCCCAAGTACAATTAGTAGAAAAATTTGTGAAGAGTTAGCCAAGCTCAAGAAGAGCTCTGAACTCTGTCCCCCGAAAAACTTGAAAAGTAAATATGCAACTGCATTATTGACATCCAATAATATCATTTACTCAAGAACGAACTAGAAAGTCAAGTAATGCATACGTACAAAGGAGCTTTACAAAGAAAGCAAAGATTCGTTCAAGAGACCAGAACATTACAAATAATGAGCAAAGAAATCGGTCAGAAATTCAAGCAAACAATTATAAGGAATGTTTGCATGGGCTACTCTTCAGGATGATTCTCTCCTTCACCTTCCACTCCTCCATCACCCATGGCCTCTACCCCTTCACCTTTGACGGACTCGTTGTGGGGGTCACGACGATGTTATCACCCTCCTCCTCCTCAAGTGGCATATTGGCATACTCCCCTTCATCAAAGCCAGGAAGGTTGATCGGAGAGTAAGCCGCAAGTGGGTTAGGGAGCTCTACGGGTGGAGTTAGAGCAGTCCAACCTTCTTGGAAAATTTCAGGGTGCAGTTCGGCGACCTACTTCTCATATGCATTCCTAAATCGTTTGTAGGCACAATCAAATACCTTCCGGTACACCTCCTCGCAGGCCACCTTTGTAGGTTGGCCACTTCTTGTAGAGCCTTGTTCATTTGCTTAGTGGAAATCTTGAGCGTGTTACGGGCATCAACCAACTTGCTCCTGGCCTGCTTCAATTAGAGCTCTGAGCTCTATCCCACGAAGATTGTTGCAATAGTACTTGGAAAAAGTCAAGGTGAAGTTAACCGAACTGACCGAACTTTGCCCCAAAACTTTTGCCCAAGTACAATTAGTAGAAAAATTTGTGAAGAGTTAGCCAAGCTCAAGAAGAGCTCTGAACTCTGTCCCCCGAAAAACTTGAAAAGTAAATATGCAACTGCATTATTGACATCCAATAATATCATTTACTCAAGAACGAACTAGAAAGTCAAGTAATGCATACGTACAAAGGAGCTTTACAAAGAAAGCAAAGATTCGTTCAAGAGACCAGAACATTACAAATAATGAGCAAAGAAATCGGTCAGAAATTCAAGCAAACAATTATAAGGAATGTTTGCACGGGCTACTCTTCAGGATGATTCTCTCCTTCACCTTCCACTCCTCCATCACCCATGGCCTCTACCCCTTCACCTTTGACGGACTCGTTGTGGGGGCCACGACGATGTTATCACCCTCTTCCTCCTCAAGTGGCATATTGGCATACTCCCCTTCATCAAAGCCAGGAAGGTTGATCGGAGAGTAAGCCGCAAGTGGGTTAGGGAGCTCTACGGGTGGAGTTGGAGCAGTCCAACCTTCTTGGAAAATTTCAGGGTGCAGTTCGGCGACCTACTTCTCATATGCATTCCTAAATCGTTTGTAGGCACAATCAAATACCTTCCGGTACACCTCCTCGCAGGCAACCTTTGTAGGTTGGCCACTTCTTGTAGAGCCTTGTTCATTTGCTTAGTGGAAATCTTGAGCGTGTTACGGGCATCGACCAACTTGCTCCTGGCCTGCTTCAACTCTTTCTCCAGACCGTGGATTCTCTGAACAACCTTCCTCTAGTCATTGGTGTGCCTCTTCATCCGCTCGGAAGTGGCCACATCACATTGGAATAACTGCAAAACACACAAGTGCAAGAAAATTACTAAGCATTGAAAAGAAAGAAACAAGAAACAGAATGAGCTGAATAGCAAACCTGAGCACCCATCATAACCATCCTGCCTCCAAACTCTTTCGAATCCTCCGCAGCGAGATCCACCACATCCTAAAGAAGCATGATGGCCACACAAGTCTTATGGTCCTTGTTGGTAGTCGTGACTTCTTTCTTGAGCTCGACAATAGTGAAAGTTGGAGCCCAGAGTCAGGAGTACTAGTGGAGCTACCAACTCCCTTTCCTTTCTTCTAACGGGAAGTCCCTTCAGCATGCTGCTTCCCTTTCCTTTTGCTAGCCTGCTGGGAGGGCGGGGTGTGTGACTGATCCACTAGCAGGTTTGGGAGAGTCAGAACTAGATCAGAGATCTGTTTCGCAAGCTCAACCCCCGCAGCCTTCTTTTTGCCTAGAGCCCTTTGCATGGGTGCCATGTTGTCTTCCTCCCCCTCCGAGCTATAACCCAAACTATTGCCTTGACTGAATAAGTGTTCGACAACGTCTTCGACTACAAGTGCAACTTTAAGATAGTTAAGGTTGTTGGCAGCCTCTGAATCTGAGCTCAGCACGAGTATAGGCTCGACGGTTGGAACTGGCTAGAGGAGCTATGGTGGGAACTTGGTCTGGGTCATCACCCTGGTTAACCTCTTCGCCATCCTCAACCTCGATATCCTCGTCTTTGTCACGAGAAGCTCTTAGGTCCATATCCCAGCTTCTGGATGAGTCCAATGAGCTCGAGACGCTAGAACTAGTGCTTTCTCCCTCAGCGTCTTCCCTCAATTTCTTAAGCTCGTTGTTGTTCCTTCGATCAAGTCACTGACTTCGATCGAGAGTGAACTCCTCCATCTGGGAGCTCGTTTGCGTATGTAGAGAGGGGGAAAGCTAGGTTGTCCCCTAGTATCAGCTCGGTGAAGGATAATGTAGTGGTAAGTTGGGATGGAACCGAGAAGTTCGACAACCTTACGGGTAAGCCCATAATTGTTCACCACTCGAATCGCAACGTCACAGCGCTCGGTTCTTCTCTAATAATAGGCATTGAACGTTGCAAATGGTCAAACCAAGATAAACAAAAAACTAGATCGCTACAAGACAAAGTAAACACAAGATAACGCGCAACAAACTGAGGTAAAAGGAAACAAAAATATATTTTCTCTTACCAATTGGGATATAACCCCTTTGCCTAGGAATGGAGAAACGGGGTCATCGGCCTAAAATTTCCATTGGCCAGAGACCCAAACGATATCATTCATATATAGATCGTTATCAAGGGAATTCGTAACCAACCTCGTTTGAGGCTGATTAGGTTTTCGAAGATGAAGATAATGATTACCCTCATACATAAGGGTATGGGAGTTCCTCTTAGGTCGGACTATGCATTATACGTGAAGTAAATCCTCAACAGTAAATTTTTATTTTTCTCTTCTCATTAGAGAGTCCACAGCCAGCATAGTTCGAACAAAGTTTACCGATACTTGCATAAATGTGAGACAACACAAGGACATAACCGTTTTCAACAATTGACTCAAAGGGAACCTAAGCCCAGCTTGATGGATGAACCAAGTCCAGATGAGAATACGATTACCTTCCCCCTCTACCTAGTCGACATCATCATTTGGGGCTGGCCTTTCGATGATGGAATTATCAAGAATGCAGTGGTTGACACAGAACTGAGCTAAAATCTCATCGTCATGAACCAATAACTGAGCCCAATTCAACGCCATGTTATGAAAATAGAAACAAATAGTAAGAACGAGCTCAATTGCATATCATGACAAGTGTAGGGCGCAAAGAACTAAGCTAATTCCAAAAGCGACAACAAGAGACAAATCTGGCCTAACGTAATCAAATCCCTCTGCCACTTCGGATTGACCTCGATAGCAAAGGAATTTAGGGGACAGACCCGTACAAAACAAAAACGGGTTGGAAATGACTCAAACAAACCTGGGCCATGACCTAAGAGCTCGTAGGCACCCGTTAATGGCAGACGGGCAACCAAAAGCTTCTAGTCAATGAAATAGTGCACCAATCGCGCAATAAACAATACAGATGCACTAGGAAGGCCAGAAATTTTAGAAAAATTAAGAACACTAAAGAGAAATCGACGTGCGGGGAAGAATAAATGAAAAGGAAAAAGACACAAAGTAACAGAACTCACCGTAAGACTGTCAATGGAGTCGGAATTGTCGTCAACAAAAGGAGACAGAAATAAAGCAGAAGTCGGTAACACAATGGCGTCGAACGACTCTCTCTCTAGAATCTCTAAGAATGACAATATGAATAATGGCCCAAAATACAAAGGGTCGCTTATATAAAAGATGAAGAGGTGGGAAACCCACCAAATGCGTCCTTAGGGCATATCACTTCGCAGGATAAAAAGCCAAATATGCCCTTAGAATGCATCGTTTCACGGGCTAACCGTCGCATCCAAATCCAATCAAGAATGAACGTGGCCCAAATGACAATATGAATAGTGGCCCAAAATACAAAGGGTCGCTTATATAAAAGATGAAGAGGTGGGAAACCCACCAAATGCGTCCTTAGGGCACATTACTTCGCAGGCTAGAAAACCAAATATGCCCTTAGAATGCATTGTTTCACGGGCTAACCGTCGCATCCAAATCCAATCAAGAATGAACGTGTGGAAATTGCCCCACTTCATAGCCAAGCCAAACAAACCCCAAAGGTAGGTAAAAGGGCATCAATATCAACTGATTAAACAGCGACACATGGTGCAGCATCAGGGAGAGTTAGCCGAGCTCACTGGAGCTCTAAACTCTATCCCATGAGATTTGCCAAAGTATGCTGGGTAAAATTAGAAGGGTGAGTTAGCCGAGCTCCGAACTCAACCCCACGAGGATTTGCCACACTTAGCAAATGTTTTGACAGGAAGGGTTAGCCGAGCTCACAGGAGGTCCGAATGCCATCCTATGAGATTTTGCCAAAGTATGCTGGGCAAAATCAGAAGGGTAAGTTAGCCGATCTAACCGAGCTCTAAACTCAGCCTCTCGAGGATTTGCCACATTTGGCAAAAAATTTGACAGGGAAGGTTAACTGAGCTGAAGGGAGTTTTGAACTCCGTCCCACGAGAGTTTCCAAAGAATGCTGGGCAAAATCAGAAGGGTGAGTTAGCCGAGCTTACCGAGCTCCGAACTCAACCCTGCGAGGATTTAACATGCTTAGCAAAAATTTTGAAAAGGGAGGGTCAGCCAAGCTCAAGGAGAGCACCAAAATCTGTTCCATGAAACTCGTTGCATTAAGCGAAGTATCTTACAAAAAGTTAGTCAAGAATTAAGATTTGAGACTACCAAAGTACACTTGACAAATATTTTCACTAGAGATTTTACCGAGCTCATCCTACATGAACTCTGCCCTGTAAATCTTGTCTAAGTGTACTTGGGGGTATATATAGAAGAGAAAGCTTGGCGAAATAAAGTAAAGTTGCAAACGAAGTTCAAGCAGAAAAATTCATTCATTACAGAAAATCATTCAAGTATAAGGTGGTTCAATTACAAGATTGGAAACCATTCATTATAGAGAATTGTTCGTAATAGACTATTCGATTACAAAACTATGAAAGTACAAAACCTATTCTAGGCGAACAACCGAGCTACAACACTCTTAATAGAGGCCGAGCTATGTTGGAGGATCTTCGTGGAGAGTTTCCTATAGAATGAATATGAATAACTGGGAATGAAGCTGCCTAGACTTCATGTTGGATCTGACTCCGGGCGGTAAAACATTCAATTGCATGGCAATATTTTCTAACTAGGCCGAAACTTGCAAAATCACATGCCGGCAAGGGCGAATGTTCGGACCATTCGCTGCTCATAACAGATTATTTATCAACTACAAGGGAGTATCTACTACTCGCAGCCGAATGGTTATTAGATACAAGAGACCACTTATTGCTCAACACAGATTGATTGTCAACTACAAGTGAATTTTCCAAAACCAAAGCTCGTAGAAGGGACACTATCACAACGAGCTTAGCCAATTTTCCCCTTAAACTGTAACCACATGCCCAGTTCAAGGGAATGAGCTCTTTGCAACTGAAATGAAGGGCCCATATGATAGCCAGAGAATGGTCACCGATGATTAGATAGCAGCAATAAGAAGTAAGAAGCCTCATTCTCGCTCTGAAGAAAAGCCTCCCAAGGCTTAGCATTTATATAGGGGCAAAAGGGAGGCACAGGGACTACGGGTGCACGGAACACGAAGGATCCGTCATTATGATGAAGAACCAAGGGTTTGCCATAGGGGATGAATCGACCGTCATTATGGTAGGATGCAAAGAGCCAGCTACCAAAATGAAACGCGTGAGATCCACGTTTGGGAATACAAAAAGGCAAAATGAAGAGCCACGCGCTATTAATTGTCACCGAAGCTGACCAAGAATGAACATGTCCAGCTCACATGACCTCAGTAAGTATCAACCCAGCTCATGCGAACTGAGAGACAATTGTAAGGGGATAAAATATACAATGACAAAAATTGGCCTTGCTAGGGCGGAGATTTCTAACAAACTACCGATCCAAAGTAAGCTTGGTAACTCTCCGTGCCGGAGCTCGATGTAGACACCATCGAACGTTAGCCCTGCTCAAGCTTAGGCTAATATTATCTATGAGTTATCACTATTTAGCAAGCTCGAAATAATAACCGTGTTATACCTTGGACGACAGCAATCTCGAGGAACGTCAGAGGACAAAGGGTGGCTTGCACGTTAAAGTTCCTTCTGACAGCCCCCATGCCCAGGCGAGTACACCAACTATATGATGACGGGCTACTAGCCAAGTCATAAGGGCATGGCTGGGTCAGCCGTCTACTCACTGACACAGTGGTCAGCGTGAATGAGTGCGCGTCAAGTTGTAGTCTATCCGGTGACAAGACAGCTAACGCGTCAAGACATGCGCTGAGCTAAACTATAAAAGGAGAACTGTTGTTCTCGCAAATGTACGCGTTTTGTGCTATCTGAATTTATACACACTTTCTCTCTCTACGTACACTTTCTCTAGTCATCTAACTTGACCGTCGGAGAGTTGTTTCTCAAAAACAGCTTTGGTGGTTGATCTCACTATTTTTGTGTTGCAGCTAGGGCATTGCCAAACTCCCGACTGGTTCCAGTTGATATCATCATCGTAAGACCACCGTATGTGTCTATTTTCGATTTTTCTTCCATTATCTATTTCACCCACAACCCCACTTAGTTTGAAAATTTATAGAGTTTTAAAAACATATGAAGTTTGTCTAGTTATTAGTCAAGGCGATCTTAAATAAATACTTATTAGTCAATCATGAGTCGAGCACGAATACTTGTTCAAGCTTGGTTTGGGAATTTAGAGAGTTTTAAAATTTGTTCAAGTTATTTTATTTAGGTAACGAGTTGATAGCAAAAGAACTTTGTAATGAATCGAACACGAGCCAAGCTCGAATAACTTAGTTCGTTTACTAGCCGCTATTTGAGGTAAAAAACAATTCAACGTCATTTTATGGCTAAAGTACTCAAAGAATTCCAGAGCCTTAAAGCTAACGACCATATAAATCTCTAGTGATCCCAAATGTTTGAAATGTTTGGTCTTCGTATCTTGGAGGGAAAGCCCCTAACTTACATCCTCTCACTCGACCAAACCCTTTAGAGTTATTAGTTATAAATTTTTTGATGTGGTTTATGAATAGGTTTGTATTGAAGAAAAGTAGAGTTATGCATTTTTGTGGTTAGTACTAACTTTGTATTTCATTTGTTACACATTTTTGTGGTGTGATTCATTATGTTTTTATGATTTTTTGTTTTGTAGTATTATTTATATGTTACTCTGGCAAGTTATGAATAAGTGTATAGTACACAAGAAAACGTTATGAATAATTTTTTGGTTAGTTATAAAATTGCACGGTATTAATTATAAATTATTGTGATTAATTACATAAAATATGATTTTGATGTGTACCATTGACTTTTTCGAGAGACGTATTTCATTATATAAAACAATAAGGGAAGTTATAGAAAGAACCTTATGATTTGACCTCAGTAGCATATTAAATTTTATAGTTTTAATTGTAACAAATTAAATATTCGAGTTTTGATCTGATTACAATTAAAATCCTCTGTCAGTCTCTCATTCATTAGGATGACATAATGAACTAATTCTTGCAAAAGATTTGGGAGAGTGACATAATTCAAGTTATCAGGTTTTAAAAGCCTTAATTAATGCAATTAGAGATTTTTTAAAGTTAAAACCGATGCAATTAGGATTCATTTTTAAAATGTCTAAGTTATTTTTATTTTTTTTTTTTGAAAATGAGTCCTAATTGCATCAATTAAAAGGTGATAGCATTGAGACACGTCGTTTTTTTATTTTTTGGCAATTATTAGTTGGTT
>BRYE01000001.1:9227500-9232500 GCA_030159115.1 Actinidia arguta var. hypoleuca
CGCCAAGATAATTCCACATCTCAAAAGATTAGGGATCTAGACACCCGTCTAGATGCCATCAACATAGGGAACGATGCTCCAATAATTGTAGACGCTTTGATTAGACAAATTGAGCCACCCTTCACCCGAAGAATAATGAGAGCCAAGGTGTCAACCAGATTCAAATTACCTACTCAGCTCGGGGTCTACGAGGGGAAAACAGACCCAATGGATCACCTGGATACATACAAGAATTTGATGTATCTCCAAGGGTACTCAGACGAAATCATGTGCAAGGCTTTTTTCGCTACACTTAAGGGGTCAGCGAGATCGTGGGTCCGGATAGTATCTCCTGGAACCATTGATTCCTTTGGCGATCTGAGTAGGCTCTTTGTCACAATTTCATGAGCTGCAAGATCAGGCAGAAAAACGCGTCCCATCTTTTCACCATTCACCAAAAGGAAACAGAGAACTTAAAGGATTATGTGAAATGGTTTAACCAGGCCATATTGGAAGTTGAAGATCCCAGTGACAAAGTAGTAGTCATGGCAATGATGGAGGGACTTCGCCCTGGTCCCTTATTCGACTCCCTATCCAAAAATATTCCAGAAATGTTATCTGTTCTCCAAAGTAAAGCTGATAAGTACATCACCGCGGAAGAATTGGCCGAGGCCAAACGAAGGCGAAGAGGAAAAGATGATCATAAAAGAAAAGAGGCTGATAAAAGGCGATCTGATTACAGGGACGATGAACCGAGGAACAAGAAGCCCAACCAAGACTCAAGACGACCAACGAAAGGCGACCTCGTATCCCACCTCGCCACACAGAATTAGTGTTACCCCCTCTCAACGCTCTAATTGCCCAAGTTCTTACAGAAATTAAGCATGAAGAATTCGTCAAGTGGCCTTCGAAAATCAAAACTAATCCTCAAAAGAGAAACAAGAACAAGTATTGCGAGTTCCACCGAGACCATGATCAAAACACAGAAGATTGTTTTCATCTGAAGAAACAAATAGCCGACCTTATCAAACGAGGATATCTGAGGAAATATGTTAGTGATCGCCCACCACCCAATTCACCAAAAAGAAGATATGGCAACAACCGACCTGCTACTAGAGATATACAAGTGATCCATGGCAGATTTGGATCCGGGAGAAATTCGATGATCGATGTTCACCTGTCGATCACCTTCAACAATGATGATTTGAAAGGTCTGCATTTACCTCACGACGATGCCTTGGTCGTTTCAGCCATCATCGCCAATTTCAACGTCCAAAGAATCTTGGTTGACAATGGTAGTTCGACTGATATCCTATTTATCTCAGCATTCAAAAAAATAAAGATATGACTCAATAAACTGCACCCCTTTCTTATGCCCTTGGTGGGCTTTGGAGGAAATGTGACTCATTTGCTCGGATGGGTTAAGTTGCCAGTAACCTTGGGAACAGAGCCTCGCCAAATCACCGTTTGGCAAGACTTCATCGTGGTAGATTGTCCTTCCCCCTACAACGCGATTTTAGGTCACCCAACTCTAGGCGAGACTAAGGCGATTACCTCAATCTACCACCTAAAAATGAAGTTTCCCACTTCAACGGGGGTGGACAAAGTAAAAGGCGACCAAAAAGTGGCTAGGCAATATTTCATTTCAGCTAGGAAGATTGAAACCTCCCCAGCCCCGAATACCCAATAGTAATTACTGATCGACGATGGCGAGATGGAACCTCTGAGGGATAAGGTGGAACAAGTGGAACAGGTTGTCTTGCTAGATCCCAGAGAAACCAAAAATACCAAACCCCTTTAAGAAACTACTTGTTGCTCCCAAGTTCGGGCCTCGGCTAATTGTTGCTCCAGGTCACCAAATAATTTTTGGAGGCGGGAGACTTCATTGTCCAAAGAGGCGGCTCGCCCTTGTTGAAGGGATGCCTCTTCAACAGTTTTCCTGCTCTTGACTGCCAGAGAAGATCCAAGCACGAGTGCCTGCTATAAACAAATTTTTTTAGATCAACCTGAGCACATTTAAGAAGGATAAAATAAAGAGTCGAGGTAGTGTCGAGATAATACCTGGCCAAGGGCATGAAAAAATTTGGAGACAGTCTAGCCCAAGGACAGCTGCCCCACCTTCTCTTGGTCCGAAGGAGGGATCACTCCTCGGAGGATCTTCTCGGCTACAGAAGGGCTCCCCAGAATGGAAGCCCTAGGACCGAGGATAGTCCCTAATGAGGGCGAGCTCCCCTCCCCGGGTCTCGAAAAGGTAGTGGCCCTCGGATGATCAGCAGGACCGGACATTTTCTTTTTGGGTCGAAGAGCAATGACGGACTCTTTCCCTTTGGGGCTGTCTCCAGATTTAGCCTTCTTACCTGTCGAGATGGAAGATTCGTCCAATGAACGTTTCTCGCCAATTACCACTCCCTTAACGGGAATGAATTTTTTGGCCGAGCTTTCGCCCTTGGCCTTCTCCATCTTCTCGTCAAGTTTTTTCAGGCTAATCTTCCTCGGCATAACTACAAAATAAGGCACGAATGTCAAATATAAAAAAATAGATGACAAGAATAGACAAGAATTTATACCATTCAATTTAAGCTCGGGAGGTAGACCGAAATCCGATCAGGATTTTGATGTCTGGTCCGAGCTTAATCTCTAGATAGACGGGAAAAATTCTAAAAGGGGATCTCGAACTTTTTCCCCTGACCATCTTAACAAAGTTAGGTTGGGGATATGAGGTAGAATCCTCTTCAGTTCCTCCCTAAGGATCCTTAGATATTCTATTGAGTCATCTCGGGAAGGGCTGTCTTGCTGGATGTGTTCACCATGGGAAGGGCGGGACTCACCCGCGTCACCCGACGACGTTGATGGCGCATGTCCATGTGGCTCCTTGCCCTCAATCCCGGATGCCGTAGGTCCGAGAGAGCAAAAAACTCGACGAAACGATTTCGATTTGAGAAGCATGGGGACTAAAAAGCGCCCACGTTCCGCCACCGATTTTGAAATCTCATCGAAAAGCTCCTGCTCATACCCGAGCAACTTGGGCGGATCATTGCAGCGTTTATCTGAAAGATACCATAGAATATTAGTTCGAATTTTATTAATAAATAAATTAAAATTTATAATGGAATTAAAACCGACCTAGGACATTCCATGATCTTGGAACCCTTGGCACTCCCTTCCGAGGTGAATCATCAAAAAACTCCTAACTATCCCCGGAGGCAAAAAAGAATTTACTTTTCCACCCCTTCACGTTGCTGGGGTATCATCCGAGGATGGTTTTCTTGTACCTCGCCTTAAAATACAGCCACCCTTGATCCGATTTAGGGTTACAATTGAGAGAAAATATGTTCCTAAACTTGGAAAGAGTCATCGAATATTTATATACTCGCCACAACGTCATGGCGCCGGCGATACTTCGCCACACATTGGGGACGAGCTGGGCTGAGCAAATATTGTAAAACATTAGAATTAATCTAACGGTAGGATGAATAGGAAAACGAAGGCCCGTAGGAAAGGAGGCCTTATAAAAAGCCACCTCTCCAGGGCAAGTTAAAAGTATGGTTTCGTTCTCCTCAGGAAGTCTAATTTGTACGCCCTAATGAAAGGAATAAGTCGCCCTGAGCAAGTCTAGATCCTCGAGAGTCATAATATTATGCTCTTTTTCTATTGAGGGATGAATATCACCTCGGGGGCTGATGGTTCTTCCATAGGCGATCTAGGAAATTATTTTACTTCGTCAGTTATATATGACGATCCTTCTCCTAGGTTGTCGGATATCCAAGAAGGCAAGGACTCCAAGTTTGATGGGCTAACCTAAGGCCTATAGGACATAAAACTACAAGAATGAGGACTTAGTCAAGGTACTTACTGTGCTAGAAAAGGGAAGGCGTCCATAAATGAGGGCGAGGATAAAATTATAGCGAGAGCAGCGGTTTGGCAGCAGAAGCAAAAAAGTATAAATGAATGGGTGAGACCCCCTCTATATAGGAGATACCAACGGCTGAGATCCATTTACTTCAACGTCCCAGATTTTGCGGCCTTTTGAAATTCGAGCTCATAACTACCTATCCCGCCAAAATTCATTATTAATGCGCCGCCGTTTTGCTCAAACTTTATTGTAGGAGTTAATGCCCTCGCCCACGTGTCCCAACGGGAGAGGGGCGCAATTAAGGCATGCCTACGTGGTTCCATGACTGACACTTAATGCATTTACTCAAAGATCCTGAATATCTCAGCGCTTTGAGTAAGAGGGCTACTGATGCGGGAAAAATACACGCCACCTTTTAGTTTTGAATAATCCAAGTGGCTCACATCGCCCAAGGGTTCATAACCCCAACTTTTCTGGTCGCCTCGTATTAATAAAAAACTTAACTCCACTTCGCCTACACAAACGGTTCCTCTAGATCGCCATCGAGCGAGGTGGTTTATCTCGCCTAAGGAAGAGACGTCTCCATGAAAACTTATTCTCCAAAAGGACTTCATCCTCGTCAAAAGTATGTTTACATAAGACTCCTTCTCCATCATCCCTCCTCCTGATCAGAGTCCATCTCCATGAGAATTTCACCTCTACAAGAGAATTATCACCGATAGACTCCAGCTCCATCACAACGCCTATAAATACGGATTGCTCACCAAATGGCATCCTCCGATGTTATCTCCGAATTTATTGGGATATCCTCCCATACTTATCCTTCCGAGGAACTCGCTGTGATTCATCTACACAGTTGATTACTCTGCCTATATAAAGGCCGCTCCCCCATAACAAAAAGGTACACTCAACACAAGCACCACATGCACCTTTATAATTATGCTCGCTATATTTCCTTTAATTATCTCCTGATCACCTTGGTTTGATTCATACGCCGAAGGGATTTTGAGCGGCCTCACCCTGATCGATTATTTTTTTTCACTGGTGTGCAGGTTGCCGTTGTGCAGGTCGCCCCAGTTTAGCCGACGTCCAGTTCCACAGCTGAGGAGCAATTCTGACTGTTCGTTGCTCTCCCAGATTTTTACCACAACACCCATCACAATTACCT
>BRYE01000001.1:9295000-9297500 GCA_030159115.1 Actinidia arguta var. hypoleuca
TATTTTTTTCTATTCTTTCTTTTTGCAGATTTCGTCATGTATCAAAGGATAATTGAATTTACGTAAACCTTAACGTTTACGCCGCACGTATATAAAATTTAATTTCTGTCATTTTAAAAAAATGGCAAAACTTTCTTTGTGCTAAGAAGTGTAAATATATTGAGATCAAAATCTTTCTGGTATCAACTATTTAAAAAGTGGCATTCCTAATTCCTTTAAGACAATGATACTAATTATGTTATCTTTTTTAAATTTGCCCACGGGTTTTGGTTGGTATATTAGAAATTAAAACCTTGGTTATATAATGCTAGATCTTTGCGGATGTTTTTCTTTCTTAAGCATCATTTAAAAAGGCGGCAGGAGTCGGCAGGGCCTCATTGAGCCAAGTTAATTATTTGATTCTGTGTCAATATTTGATTCTGTCTCAATATACTCTAAATACACCTACTATAAAGATGACTAAGTTAGAGAAAAACAAAGGGGTGATCGAGATATAAAGTTCAAGTTATATAGATTAGAAATTTTATCTTTTAATATTTTTATTAGATACATCGATGTTTTTACTTTAGTCAAAGTATATAGGTTTTATGTGTAGGTTTAAAAAAAAAAAAAGAGTGAATGTATTTAGAGGCGAGGTACATGAAATACAAAAAAGTATATGAGATACAAAAAAATTCTCCTATTGCATAAAAGAAAAAAACTAAACACACGATATTTTAGAAATTTGTGATATCGGGAAAAAAGATAAAAGTGAATATATAATCATTTTTTTTAAAAAAAAAAATGTGCATAGCATAGATTTATTGCTAGTAATAAAATATTCTAAAATCACTTGAATATAAGGGCTAATAACGAGCCAAATAAGCCAAACAATATATTGTTCATGCTTGGTTTGAAGATTTTATCAGCTTTAAAAACATGTTCAAGTTTAGTTATTTATTAAGTCAATCAATCTCAAACGAGAGTTAATCGAGTCAATCATAAACTGAGCTCAAATAGTTTGAATGTTAGGAATACTATAAGCTTATCGAACTAAGTAGTAGGTTGTTTAAATTTAATTTAAAATTTTAATGAACTTTAAAAATATGCCCTTGCTTGGTTTATTTATCAAGAGAACTCATCTCTAATAAGTTTTTAATGAGTCGAGCTCGGGTAGATTGATTCATTTATCAGATTTATTTGAATAAATTACATTATTTTGATACTATAAAATAGAGCATTGATTGGAGACAGGGACGTAAATGAATTGAGTTATTCGCGAGCAGGCTAGAGTAGGGCTTGTTTGATCTTGGTTCATTTTTTTTGTAAATAAACGAATCCAAGCCTTGTTACAAGGCGGACTTATTAAAAACGCCGAAGGTATAAAAGACAAAAAAGATTTAATAAACAAGCCCACTTCAAGCCTTGATATTAAGTTCGTTTAATAAATAAGCCAAACATAAGCCTAGGTGAGCTCGACTTTGATTACGTTTGTTTCAAACTTATTTATGTATAAAAATATTATTTTTGTCTGGTAGCACTTTTAACTTCTTCAAAAAAAATTGGATAAATTTCACTAACCTCCCTTAAAATTTCTGACAAATACAACCACTTCCTCTATAATTTCAGAATTAGTACTGACATCACTTACTTTTGAAACTAATGTCAAGATTTTTCTATGGAATAATTTTTTATGCAAAACTAACAAGATTGCCATTTAATTTAGGTTCTTCTCAATATACCCATTAAAAAAATAATATTATTTTTTAAAAAAAAATTATAAGAGCTTAAAAAATTAATTTTTTAGCATGTTTAGATTATGAGAGCTTAAAAAATAAAATATTTAGATTAATTTCTTTTAAAATTAATTATTGATAATAAAATTTTATTTTGTAAGTACATTGTCATTAGACTATTTAAAAATTAAATTATTTATATAAATTCTTTTTAAAAAATTACTTATTGATAAAAAATAAAAATGGATTAATTTATAAATAAATGACATTTTGAGAGAAAAAATGATATTTATTTATTTTAATGGTTGTATTGAGAAAATTATTTTGAAAACCCTAAATCAAATGGAAAATTTGTCAATTTTGTACAAAAAATAACTATAAGGGGAATCTTAATATTAGTTTCAAAAATAAGAGAGATCAGTGTTATTTTTTAAACTATAAAAAATGTGATTGCATTTGTCAAAAAACTCTATGGTGGTAAGTTAAATTTACACATTTTTTTATTATCAAATGTTAGTCATCTCAAATAACAAGTTAAAAAAATATTTATAAGATATAATAGAATAAAGAAAATAAATTAGTTCATAATTTATAAAAAGCGAGAGTATCAACGCTCACAGCAAAGCATCTTCCTATACGGCTCACTTCAAATTTTGCTATATATAAGGTGTATGTCATACTTGACAATTTGTAAGTAAAATTAATAATAGACTTGCAATAATATAAAAGCTTTATGTATAATCTTATTTTGCTTGAGAGTATAAATGTATAATTTATTTGGTTCA
>BRYE01000001.1:9305000-9307500 GCA_030159115.1 Actinidia arguta var. hypoleuca
AGATTAATTACAATGGTTTGGTTGGGACTTGGGACTTGGGACTTGGGACAAGCCAAGTTGTGCCTTCTTTAGCATCCCAACTGATAATAGTACTTTGGCTGCAAGTGCGAGAGAGAGAGAGAGAGAGAGAGAGAGAGAGAGAGAGAGAGGTAACAATCAAATGCAACAGGATAAGGACGCCACATCCTCCCAGAGAGTGACCTTTTTCCCGCGACTTCTTTCCTCTCCCTCATTGCAGGGAAATGAGACTATGAGAGACTATTATTATTTTGACTGCTTTAATTGGGTTGAATTGAAATATTGTTTTTGGAAGGTTTCCGAAGGGTCATATGACTATAGACATGGGATAATAGTTTTTTTTTTATTTTTTATTTGTGATTTTTTTTATTTTCAGTGATTTTTTTTTCTTTGATTAAAATTTAATATTTGTTTAATTTTTTTATGAGAAGGGTCCAAAAATATAAAAATTCTCATCTAATTTGAAAAAATTTTCACTAAAAACGAAAAAAAATATTTTAGATATTTTTTTTGAAATAAAAATTATATTTTTAGTCTTTAGATTTTTTTTAAAATTAAATGAAATTTTCTATATTTTCGGACTCTTTTCGTTGTGAGGAATCGAAAAAGTAAAAAATCTTTGATTAAATGATGAAAAAAAAATCGTTAAAGACAAAAAATTCAAATATTCAAAAATAAACAAACAATTACCGAAACTGGGCTGTATATGACACACTTTTAATGTTGAAAATTTGAACTTACCACGATCCATTTGGCTGGTTAAGTAAAAAATAATAAAGGCAGGTAAAATTGGCCAAGTGTTATAAAATTAAGAAAATACTGAAGAGCTTGGTAAGAAAGTAAAAGAATAATGGAAAAACTATAAAAAGAACTCTAAAGAAACTAAACCCTATAGTTTTAATTATAACAAATTAAATTATTTGATTTAGTTTCTCCTTTAAAAGCTTTAATGTTGCATTTAGGGTTTATTTTTTATGCAATTAGATCGTATTTTCAAGTTAAATGTTTATTCCATTTTTCAAAGTTGTACATGAAAATGAGTTATAATTGAATCAATTAACGTCAAGGGACATCATTTTCTCAATTTTTACGCATAATTAATTAGTTATGTCTACCCTTATGAAATGAAAACTACAGGATGAATTCATAAAAATCAGATCAAAATTCTAGAGTTTTATTTGTTATCAATAATAGAATCAATCTTTTAAAATCCATCAAAATCTTATTCAAATATTTTGCCAACAAATCATCATCTCACTATTATATTCACTTCTTCTTATTCTTTGGATCTTTGAAATTGAGAAACAAATCCCTGAAATTTTAGGGTCTAATATTGTAAATAAAGAAATTTGGGGGGTTGGACTACAATAAGAGTCAACAACTTGGAAGTTGTGTGGCTGTTTTTTTTTTTTTCTAGGAAAAAGTTAAACGAAAATAAACAAAAAAAAATAAAAAAAAATGAAAACTGAAGTGAAATAAGTTAAACCTTTTTAAGATTTTTATGACTGAGGTTAGAAATGAAGTGAGAAAAACACAAATTTCTACTTATGAGTAATAAATGAAAATTGTTATTAATCTTATTTTCCTTTTAATTTTATTTTCATTGGAAAATATTTAAAATTTTGACAAGTGCATAACTTAACTTAGGGTTCTAAATTGAAAGAAAGAAATTGTGTCACGACGCTACATGGCTAGTGGAACATTTCCACGGTAATTGTGAAGTAGAAGGACATCGAACAAGGGGTGATGAGTGGATGTTTTTCAATGCCTGTGATCTTTTGGGCCGAGCTTGCGAAATAGAAACAGTGATAAAATTATTCAGAGTTGTTTCGGAGAGGGCTTTAGGATGATTGAGTCGGTAATCGAAGTTAAGAAAGAAGAAGAGAGCAAAGATAAGCTTCTTGACTTTGGAGAGAGAGAGAGTTCATTACCTTCAAATGAGAGAGGTTGGTGCCTCTTATAGTATAGTTCGGCGTGTGCATGAATGCGCTGTGTCACTGTCAATGAGTAAATGACTGACCCAATCATATTCTTAAACGTGATTGGTAGCTATCCTG
The DNA here is from genome assembly GCA_030159115.1 of Actinidia arguta var. hypoleuca. Lineage (NCBI taxonomy): Eukaryota > Viridiplantae > Streptophyta > Magnoliopsida > Ericales > Actinidiaceae > Actinidia > Actinidia arguta. The sequence goes on from BRYE01000001.1 coordinate 9,307,076, forward strand.
TTATGGGGGACTTAGCCCGGGCGTGCAAGTGTCAAAGAGTCTTCTCGTGAATGCTACTTGCCACATTGTAGCTCGGTCTACTTAACCTAGCAGGGTAATTTCCTGTGCTCCACATCCGAGCTACTATCTTGAGAATGACAGCTGGGGCTATGATGGAGCTCAGTTCAACACCTAGTTCTTGACAAAGTTTAAACTATTTATTTTAAGCCCTTACACTAACATAAACTTTATAAGTTTTTATCACTCCTCTACAAGCCAAGTTCTTTTTTGCCATAACGTGTGAGTTTCGATTTCTTTCTACAAAATATTTTTGTATGTGAGTTTTATGGTGTAAATTTCACTTTTCTTTTTTCTCTCTCTTTTTATTTGAACTAAAAATTTAGCGGAAAAAAACAAAGGATCCAAAAGTTAGGATTTGATCTCAA
>BRYE01000001.1:9312500-9315000 GCA_030159115.1 Actinidia arguta var. hypoleuca
CTGTGAGTACCTTTGAGCACCATTGGCGAGGTGAACACCTGTGAGCGCCATGGGCGAGGTGAACACTTTGGCGCGAGGTGAACACCTTTGAGCACCTGGGCGAGGTGAACACCTTTGGCAAGCAAAATGCCTTAGTTAACCACGATGACCTGAATAATCAGGCGAGAGACATTTGAAAAAATTGACGATTGGCGATCATGATGCCTTATCATGTTGTAATGAATGGGCATTTTTTATAATGGCAAAATCTACGATGGCGATATAAAATCTCGATAGAGGGTTCAGACCTTAGTAAAGAAGGTTCGGAGATGACCTCATTTTTCCTCGGTCAAGACCTTGTTTTACCTTGGGCAAGAGGGTTCAGAGACAACCTCGTTTTACCTCAGTCAAAAGGGTTCGGAGATTTGAACTTTAGATCCGGAGCTTGACTGGTATTGGCCATTGGATAAGCTCTGTTATCTAAAGGGCTACTAGCACTTGATCTCGGAAGTAAGCGGTTGCGCAGGTGCATAGAACAATGAGAACTGTCGTTCCCACAGACAACGCCCAACTGTTGTGATAAAAATCTGGGAGAGTAACCAATAGTTAGAATTGCTCCTCGGCATCACCCTGGCCGATCATGTTTGTTCATTACTGCGCAGGTCGCCCCAGCTTTAGCCGAGATCCAGCACCGAGACCGAGAAACAATTCTGACTGTTGGTTGCTCTCCCAGATTTTTACCACAATAAAACTAAACTTGAACAATCTGCTATTTATCTCGATAAACTTATAATGTTTAAAATATTTAACGTACTCGTGCTTGATCAAAACTCATCTTAAATTGGTTTGTTTCATAAACAGAACATATTTTTAAAACTTATGCATTGCATCATGTATTAATATAGTAATATCATGTCTACATTTAATATTCTAATTTATAAACTATTTAATGTTAATAGAATTGCTATTTAATAATTGTTTAGTTCATTTATTAACCCCACCGGGATGGTTAGCATTTTCCATTTCAGTAATCACATATTCACATGTTTGACTGATTACACACATCTGATGAAACCAAGGAATTTAAGAAACCTCAAAGAATCCAATCCAATGGGAATGGAAGCTGGTAGCTCCAAGTCATTCGGATCAAACTTCAGACCCGTCCACGAATTCTGATTCATTCGTCTAAGCAATACGTGGCAACCAGGGTATTCAATTGGTTTGATTTGAGGTCTTACGCCACGCGCTGCGCCATCTTGGTTTGGTGAACTTTGAAGTAGACTGTATGGAGTCTGGACAATATTATGGGACCGTGTCCTGCGTGTTCAATTGGTTTGATTTGAGGTCTGACGCCACGCGCTGCGTCGTCTTGGTTTGGTGAACCTTGTATAGTACACAGTAGGGACAATGTTATGGGACCGTGTATGCCAGGCAAGACATAGTCGCGTGGGATTAGGTTGACACGACGTGAAATAAACGTGCAGCTGTGCGTAGGATTGTTACAAGTCTCTTCATAGCTATCCAGAACCAAAAGTACTTTGAATGGAAATATTACACAAATGATCCCTTAAGTATGATTTAAGTTTCACATGGGTCTTGTTGTATCTATTTTATCAATTTGGTTCTTATTGTCTTTGAATTGAGTCAAGTTAGACTAATTTCCAATGGTCATTCGAAGCATTAATGAAAATATTATGAAGTAAATCGATGATCATTAAAGAATTCATTCTGCGTCATTTTGGTTTCTAAATTTTTATTTTTAATTTTAACTTTAAATAGTGTAAGGCTACATTTAAATGGTCAAAATTTAGAGTTGAGGGTCTATTTCTCACATACGACGCCAATTATCTGACAATGGAGAAAGAGAGAAAAATGAACATAGGCACCAATAACGGTTGCTAGTGAATGCTAGTGGAAGAGGGTTACTGATCGGACCTGCGAGACAAAAATAATGAGAAAGACGATTGACTCAATCATATCCCTAAGGTATGGTTGGTAGCTAGCCTTTCCTATCATCTACGTCTGGATTAGGCGTGCGTATGGTAGTAAAAACTTCACTATGCAAGCTACCCTTTAACCTTGACATATTCTCGGGATCTCCGTCGACCGTTGTGTATCAACCGAGATTTGGCGTGAAGCCCCCGCCGAACTTGCTATAGAGAGATAGTTTGGCGGCAGAGTTCGCTCTAGCTCGGGAAAAATTGATACATGATAATTTATCCTCCTACACAAGCCATTACTTTCTTTACTCTAGTGGTGGTATGGATGTTAGTGGAAAAATGGTTATTCAGAAGGGAAAGAGAGAGTAATAAAAATTAGGTGGTGACCCCTTGGTGTGAGCCCTTCCAGGGGTCACCCTTGGGTCGGTGCTATATAATTAGTCATTCAATTCTATATAGTTTTAAGTTGCGGACTTGCACATTGACTATTGCATGATAGCCACAATCCTAACACTAGTTATGGTTCGCTCAGATCTGAAAAATACGCCTACCAACCTTATGTTAATATCCAAATGATTGGC
>BRYE01000001.1:9337500-9342500 GCA_030159115.1 Actinidia arguta var. hypoleuca
ATAAAAATTAAAAAAACATAAACTTTCGATCAAATGTTTCGTAAATTCTTTAATTTAAAAAGAATAATTAAATACTTAAACTTTGAATTTTATCGTCAATTACATATGCTCAAATTTTGAGTGTCGCCACCCAATTATAAGTCTTGAAAAACCATAAAAATATATGACTAGTCTCTTTTTATTTTCAAAGATGGATATATGGGCTAAGGTACTGAGTGAGAATGTGTTAGACACACATTCAGTTCAACCACTTTGATTAGGCTCTATTCAACAATTTGAATTTATTTTATTAAATAAGTAAGCCATTTTTATTTATGAATGCATGAAAAGCTAAAAAAAAAGTGCAATATGCAAAAATTAAAAATAAAAACACACAATTTTGCCATCACGAACCCCTAAGAATTTTGGATCTACCATCATCCCCCAAAATATGAATCAATACATGGCTTCAATAATGTTTTTGGTACATCACAAGGAGGAGGATGGATGGAACCCTAATTCTTAGGATTTTGCTACAACCACATAACAAAAATAAATAAATAAAAGAGCTACAATCTAGAAAGTTTCGATTTTACCTTTATTTGCTCTTTTGACCTTTGAATTGTGCTAGACTTTGATTTTCATAGTTGGATCGCATTGGATTATCCTTGGGTTTTTAACTTCAAATATGGAACATTATACGACCTTCGTTGAAATTCTTGGATGGATTCTTCTCAATAACATTTTTTATCTCTCAAATCTCTCTCTCTCTTTTTTTTTTATCTCTAATATTTTCTCCTTCTTCTCTCTCTAAAAATTTTGGGTTCTAAATTATGAAGAACATGGCATTTATAGGAGAGCCTACGGCTTCAAATTAGGAACTTTTGACTTTGGAAAGATTTTTGGATGATTTATTCTTTCCAAGATATAAAATAAAAATAAATATTGTATTTTTTTTAGACAGAAATAAACAAAAAAGCGTAAAATATTGAAATCCGTCGCCCTCCCCAGAGTCCCTGCCCGGCTAAACCAAAGTGTCGGTTCAGCCACCTGGCAATCCCAAACTTCGCAGCCTGCCCTGGTTTAGTCTGCACTCTGATTCGCGTGTTCTTTATATTGTTAAAAAGCCCTATTCGTCTACTTTCAAGACCAATTGTCATCAAAGCCATATCATTTTATATTGGGTGAAATACACTGATTACCCCTGAGGTTCAGGGTTAATACACAAAGCACCCCTGACATTTGAAAAATAACAGTGACCTCCCCTGAGGTTTAAAACTTGTAACAGATTCTCTCATTTTATGCTAACATCCCTGAGGTTCTGAATTAATACACAAAATACCCTTACTAGTTGTCCACTGTCCATCCCTAATATGAGGGGTACTTTTTTTATTAAATCGGAACTTCAGAGGTAGTTAGTGTAAAATAGGAGAATATGTTACAAGTTTCAAATTTCAGGAGAGGTCATTGTCATTTCTCAAACGTCAGGGGTACTTTGTGTATTAACTCTAAACCTCAGAGGTAATCAGTGTAGTTCACCCTTTTATATTTTGTGTGATACTAGCAGTAAATTCCGTACTATACACGGGCATTATTTTAAATATAAAAAAAATGAAATTTGTTATAATTAAAATCATATTTTTTGTTAAGTGATTTTTTTCCTACTTTGCTAATTTGCACTTGTTCCTAATCAATTTTTCTATTAAATTTGAATGTCAATTTTTAAGATCAAGTTTCCACTCAAAATTAACTCACAGATACAAATGCAAGACCATGACATCACCAATGTGAGCTTTGATTAATTATTAAATAATTTCTTTTAAATCTCTCCAACAATAATTTTGGAAAACAAAACGTTGAAGAAAAGAAAAAGAAGAAAAAAATGTAATAATTAAATTGAACCACCAAAACATTTCAAAACAACAAAAAATAGAATAATGAAAAAGATGTTTCATCACGTATATCAAACCTTGACCAAGTTTTTCCATTAAATTTAACCTGAATGATAGGATTAATTAATTTAATATTCAAAACGATAGTGATAAAAGAAAAAAGAAAAAAAAAACTGCTTTTTGTCCATATATTATAAAATTATCACTGTTATATTTAAAATAACTAATTTTAATGAGATATTAATAGTAGTTTTTTTTAAAAAAATAAAATTATAAAAATTCAATAACTATTGTATGCTATATATATTAAAATACTTTTTAATTGGACAAACCACATTAAGATATTATTAAAATACTTTTCATTTGAATTGATAATTCATCTTTATATTAATTTATTATGAAAGTCAAAAATCCATACTAAGATACTATTAATATTTTTCATTTAAAATGAGATTTAATTTATTTTATGTTTATTTAAAAAGAAAGTGAATAGAGCTTGCCTCCTCACAAAAAGCCCCTTTCTAATAATATATATAATAATTTATTAATTCAAATATTTGAGAAAATCCTGTGAATGTTTTGATGTCCCTAGAAACCTCTTGAACAAATATATCCTTTTGTATAATAAATCGTACCACTAACTTTAAACTTCAAAAAAAAAATTCACTATAATTTCTTAGACCAATAAAAGTGAGCCATTTGTATTTTTAATAATTTATTAAATAAAATATTTGAGAAAATCCTATGAAGGTTTTGCAGTCCCTAGAAATCTCTTGAACAAATATATCATTTTTAAGTGTTGAATTAAGTTATTAAACAACTGCTTCAAAAAAGTATTCAAGTGTTAAAAAAGAATACTGACTTTCAAAATTTAGAAAAAAAGTCAAACTATTTTTGAGATCAAGTTTTCAAGCAAATTAAATTAAAAAAAAAAGGTTTTTTAAAAGGTTCCATACTCCATAAAATAATGATAATTATTGTGGTAGAAAGCTAGGGCAAACAACCAATAGTTAGAATTGCTCATTTCACCTCGGTTCTAGACCTCGGCAGTAACTCGGGCGACCTGCGCAGAATATGAACAAACGTGTTTGGCCGGGGTGAGACCGCTCAAAACTCCTCCAGTGTGGAGATCAGACCAAGACAAATATAAAAATAAGAAAATATCATAATAGGATTTTATGAAACTGTATGGCGGTTAAATATTTTCTATTGAGTGTACCTTTTCGTAATGGAGGAACGACCTTTATATAGGCGGAGGTTGGAGATCCGCGTGAGGATAATCATGAGAGATTCCTGGGGATCCATGTTTGAGAAGTACATTCCTTAAATATAGGAGAGATAATAGGAGATTGTCTTATAGAGAGCAACTCGCAATCATAAGAGCCGTGAGAGATACTGTTTTCTTGTAGAGGCGGAATTCTCGCGGAGATGGGCTCTGACCAAGCGAATGTGTCGTGGAGGACTTCAGGATAGGAGTTCTTGTGAAAATAGTCTTCTTAAAGTTGGTCTCTAATATGGTGATGCGAATGACCTCGCACCCATGGCGAGCTGGAGATGAATCCGTTCCTGTTTCTGGGCAAAGCGCCCAAAATGTGGGGCGACCAGGAATATATTAGAATCATGACGACATGCTCGGCTTATTATAAATAAGTGATTATTTTACCCATATTAGTAGTCCCCCTACTCGAGATGTCGAAATGAGACGAGGGATTTATGAGTAATTGTCGAGATAACTGTCTATTGGTAAAGTAGCCATGTAATAACAGCGTGTCACCACAAATGGGCGCGTGGATGAGGGCATTAAATATCGAAGTGACATCGTGGGCAGAACGACGGCGCATTAATGATGCTTTTGATGGGAATGGCGAAGAATGAAAAACGTTATTGGCAGGAATGGCGATTATGAGCCCAAGAGCCAAAACGTCGCGTGATCTAGGACATTGGAGTATATGAATCTTAGCCCTTGGTATCTCATTTATATAGAGGAGCCTCTCCATTCATTTGTACTTTTTCATTAGCATCTACTCTCGTTCTAATTTTCTCCTCGCCTTTATTTGTGGTCGCCTCCTTGCCTTTAGCTCAGTAAGTATCTTAACCCACCTTAACTTTTACTTTCACTTTTGTAGTTTATGTCCCATAGGCTTGAAGCAGGTAATTCAAAAAACTTGAAGGATTCTCCACCCTCTTGGGTATCTGATTATTTAGGAGAAGGATCATCGTACATGATAGACAAAGTGAATCAATCTCCAGAATCACCTATGGAGGTTTTCTCAATCCCCGAGGTTAACCCTCTAGTCACCATTCATCCCTTAATGGAGAAGGAAACCAACATCATGACCCCAGAGGAACTGATCCTACTTAGGGAGTCTTACTATTTTCCTCAAGGTGTGCAAATTAGGATTCCCGAGGAGGAAGAGACTATAACTTCAGGTGGCCTTCTATGACGCTGCCTTTCACGTGGGGCTTTGATTTTTCATTCATCCTATGATTAGGTTGATTTTACAATTTTACAATATATGCCCTGCTCAGACATATCATGTATCTCACAGTGGAGCCCCTCTAGATCTGGAGCTTGGCTGGTATTGGCCATTGAATAAGCTTTATAATCTAAAGGGCTGCTGACACTTGGTCTAGGTATCAAACGGTTGTGCAAGTGTATAAAAAATTGAGAACTATCGTTCACACAGACGCCGCCAAACTGTTGTGATGAAAAACTAGAGTGAGCAACCAATAGTCAGAATTGCTCATTTCACCTCGGCTCTAAACCTCGATAGTAACTCGGGCGCCCTGCACAGGATATGAACAAACGTGATCGGCAGGAGTGAGGCTGCTCAAACCCCCTCCAGTGTGGAGATCAGACCAAGGCTAATATAAACACAATAAAATATCATAACAGAACTTTATGAAATTGTATGGCGGTTAAATGCTTTCTATTAAGCGTATTTTTTCGTAATGGGAGAACGACATTTATATAGGTGGAGGTTAGAGATCCGTATGAGGATAATCAGGAGAGATTTCCGAGCATTCATGTTTGGAAAGTATATCCCTGAAATACAAGAGAGATAATATGAGATTGTCTTATCGAGAGCAGCTCGCAATCATAAGAGCCGTGAGAGATACTATTTTCCT
>BRYE01000001.1:9352500-9355000 GCA_030159115.1 Actinidia arguta var. hypoleuca
TTTGAATACAAAATAAATAATACAGATTTATTTAGTTATGTGATCCAACACACTCAAGTAAATATAAATTATTCATTCTGAATTCAAATAAATTTTTTTATTCAAATTCTAGAACAGCTAATTATATTTTTATAAATCAGTTAAAAGCCGAACAGTCAATTCGGATATTTCCACTGGACCCGGTCTTGACTCCGACTCGCCCCAGTTTGGTCAGGGCCTCGATGAAAGCCTGCTGGAAAGCGGGCGAATTCCCCGCCCAAGTGTCGACAGTAGGCTTGGACGTCGAGTCCGTGAAGAGGACCTGGTCCGATGTGAACAGGCCCTTGCCCTGCTGGAGGTTCTGGAAGTAGACGTTGTCGAAGGTTTTGGGGGTGTTCGGGTCCATGTTGATGGCGATTCTCGGGTCCACATTCTTTGGGCACATGGCCTGTAATTGGGCCGCGTAGGCCTTGTCGAGAGTGGGATCCACTGGGTTATCACGGCTGAAATTGTATATCCGGTTCGCGAACTTGCTGCAATGGGAGAATCCTACGGTGTGTGCAGCTGCACGAAAAAATAGTAAAAATAAAAAAAATTAAAACAAATATCAATAGAAGGATGTTTGTTGTAACTTATTAGCTGTATGTTTTTATTTTTTCTATTTTGAAACATATATCAGAGTGATTACTATAACTTTTACGTCAAAAAAAAAATTAAAAGATTAAAAAAATTATTTTTTAAAAATTCCGTTTTGATTTTTTCAACTTCTATTTTTTAATAATCAGAATTTAAAGTGTGGGGCAAAAAAGTTGTTAAAGTGAATGGTGGAGATAGAGTTTTTCACTGGTGGGATCATTGAGAAAATTTTTGTTTTTACTTTAGAGTATTTAGATATAATTTTTTTATAGTAAATAAAAATAACTACTATTTTTTTCATACTATTTAAGAATTGGATTTTTTTAATGAATTATACATGTTATTTTTTGAAATTAATCTCATTATCTAATTTTTATTAATTTATTTTTAAAAAAACTAGCGGTTTCAAAACATATTGACACTCACAGTATCAAGAAATTTTTAAACATAAATTTATTTTTTAAAAAAGAAATTAGTTAATTCAATTAAATCCGAAAGCAATTTAGGTCCACCCATCTTAGAGTTGTTAAGACTTGTAATGCAACCCACACACCCAAAAAATTTGTTTAGTTAAACATGACTCGTCCTAGTTATTTTTTAAGGTATTCTCCAAAGAGAGCTAAGAGACTAAATTACGCGAGGTCAACTGTGTTTGCGAGGCTAAATTTAAAAATATAATAAAATTAAATTCGTGTTTAATTTGTTAAAAAATTATTTTAAATTAGCTTGTCATGTAAATAAGTCAAATCGATTAAAACACTCATGTTTTCACTATGTTTTTTGTTTTGTACTGGTTTCTCCAAAAAGAAACCATTCCCTTAACATATTCACTTTTGGACTGCAATTACGAATGGATGAGTGGGTCCCAGTAATGGCATTTTCCATTTGACTTTTATACACGCCAACGATAGTTAGTTCACGTACATACCCATCAAGGCATTATCCATTTGTAATCTTGTTGATGACAGCTAATATTTGATTAGTTAGGCTTGAATCAAATCATAAAACAAAGGATATTCCCTCAAGCAAGCCAACACATCTCTAACTCAAAACTCAATTCTTATATTTGAATCAAGAATTTTGTAGAAAAAATAATAAGAAAATGAAATTTTTTTGAAAGTGATCGATTTCTTTTTAATTTTATGTTTTTTATTTTATTAAATTCTTGATCTAAATATAGATTTACGGATCACAAAAATCCAGCTAATTTGGTAATATGAATGGTAGTCTAATCACCATGTCATTTTTAATCTGGTCATTTATGAAAGGTGATAAAAAATTTGCTAATTTAAAAAAATTAATTGTACTTCTTAGCCACCATGCCATTTTTAATCTCGTTATTTATGGTTGGTCACAACCACCGGCATAGTAATTCTAAATATCTCCAATCGGGATGTCTCATCTTTAAGTGAGAAGGTGAAATTTTTGCATTTCAATTGCACTCTATCTATTTGACGTGGCTAATTTGAGCATATGAGGTAAAAAATATCGCACTTGTTAAAGACGGGTGCAAAATTTTAATATTGGAAGAAGCGAATATAAGTATGACTTAAATATAATTTTTTTAACATATAAAATTTCATGTAAATCTCAACCTTAAAATAAGAATTTAAAATATCAATAGATAATACTACTATATAAAACCTATTTTTTTTTTTCCCAAAAACGTTGAATGGTAGTCGTCCTGACCCGTCGGCCAGGGCCTTTATCCATCACAAGTACTTATCTATGACTATGGGATATGTTTATAATTATTAACTACTTATTAACTTGTGATTAGAAGTAGATATGAAACATAATAATTACACCATGTGTCATTGCCAATGCCACGAAGTAACAATTATTGGTCCGTCAAACTCACTCTTATACCACATAAGACAACATG
>BRYE01000001.1:9372500-9382500 GCA_030159115.1 Actinidia arguta var. hypoleuca
CTGATGGAAACAGCAAAATACACAATTTTGAAGAGACATGCAGAAATTGTTGGCTACTATTGTCAATCCAGCTCAACTAATTTCTCGTAAACCCCAAATTACATGAAGTATTCATAATTCAAAGTTTTGTTTTGGTAAATTTCAAAATTCAAGTTGATAATTAAAGATCAATAATGGACAACAGAACAAGCACGGTAAGCATATGTGATGTGGAATAATTCGAGCAAGTCCTGAATCATAAGATATTCCGAGCAAGGCACGTCGCCCAAGGGTTCCAAACTCACTTTCCTAGTCGCCTCATGTTATTAATAAATTGAGCTCCATTCCGTTTACATATTCCCTCCAGATCGCCATAAGCCGAGGTGATCTATCTCGCCCGAGGCAGAGACGTTATCACAAGACTCCATCTCAATTAGAGGTCTGTTATCATAAGACTCCTGTACCTGATTGGAGTCCTCCTCCATGAAGAATTTCACCTCTACAAGAGAACTGTCTCCAACAGACTCCAACTTCACAACGTCTATAATTGCGGATTGATCACCAGTTGGCAGCCTCCTGATTAATCTCCAGATTTAATTGGGATATCTTCCCATGCTTATCCTTCCGAGGAACTCGCCATGATATACTGACACGGCTCAGAACTCCCGTCTATATAAAGGCCGCTCCCCCATAACTAAAAAGGTACGCTCAACACAGGCACTACACACTTTCATTGCCGTGCTCTCCATACTGCCTTAATTTATTTCCTGGTCGCCTTGGTCTGATTCATATGCCGGAGGGGTTTTGAGCGGCCTCACCCCGGCCTATCACTTGTGCTCGTTGCTGTGCAGGTCGCCTCAGTGTAGCCGAGGTCCAGTACCGAGGCCGAGGAGTAATTCTGACTGTTGGTTGCTCTCCCAGATTTTTACCACAACAGTTTGGCGTCGTTTGTGGGAACGATAGTTCTCTTTACCCTATGCACCTGCGCAGCCAATTATTATCTAGACCAAGCACCAGCAGCCCTCTAGAGAACAGATCCCATCCAATGGCTAACGCTAGCCAAGCTCCAGATCTAGAGGGTCTTCATCATGAGATACGTGGGATGGCCGAACAGATGAGAATCATGAACGAAAATAACGCCCTCCTCATACAGCACCTCACCACGAATAATCGCCCACCACCTCCTCCGGCTCCTCGTCATTCCCATCTATCTGGGAATGTATCTCAAAGTCACCATAGCACCGGGCGAGACAGGCGCCGTCATTCTCCTAGCCTCGCCCTAGACGAGAAAGGAGCCCAAGAAGCCCATCGTTAGGATCATCATCCAGCAAGACGCCAGGGCCGGAAAGTGAAGGGGTAAGGCGAGGTAGATCTTCTCTTCGGGTCCATCAGGAACCAGGATGCCAAGATATATCTACTTCCCAGAAGATTAGAGATCTGGATGCCTGCTTGGACGCCATCAACACGGGGACCAGTGCCCCGATAACCGTAGACGCTTTGATCAGACAAACTGAACCACCTTTCACTCAAAGAATAATGAGAGCCAAGGTGTCATTCAGATTCAAACTGCCTACTCAGCTCGGGATCTACGAAGGCAAAACAGATCCTATTGATTACCTAGATTCTTATAAAAACTTGATGCATCTCCAAGGGTACTCAGACGAAGTCATGTGCAAAGCTTTTTCCGCTACACTGAAGGGGTCAGCGAGGTCATGGTTCCGGAAGTTAGCTCCCAGAACCATTGATTCATTTGGTGATTTGAGCAGACTTTTCGTCGCCAATTTCATAAACTGCAGGGTCAAGTAGAAGAATGCGTCCCACCTTTTCACTATCCACTAGAAGAAAATAGAAAACCTGAAAGATTATGTAAAACGATTTAACCAGGCCATATTAGAAGTTGAAGATCCCAGTGAGAAAGTGGTCGTCATGGCAATGATGGAAGGGCTTCGCCTAGGTCCCTTATTCAATTCTCTGTCCAAAAATGTTCCGAAGACATTGTCCATTCTCCAAAGTAAAGCCGATAAGTACATCGCCGCGGAGGAATTGGCCAAAGCCAAACGAAGGCGAAAAGGAAAGGATGACCATAAGAGAAAAAAGCCTGATACAAGGCGATCTGATTATAGGGACGATGAACGGAGGAGCAAGAAGCCTAATCGAGACTCGAGGCGAACTAGTGACAAGCGACCTCGTACTCCACCTCGCCGCACAGAGCTGGTGTTACCCCCGCTTAATGCTCCTATTGCCCAAGTTCTTACAGAGATCAAGCATGAAGAGTTCGTCAAGTGGCCCTCAAAAACCAAGACTGATCCCCGGAAGAGAAATAAAAACAAATATTGCGAGTTTTACCGAGACCATGGCCATAACACCGAAGACTGCTTTCATTTAAAGGAGTAAATAGCCGACCTCATCAAAAGAGGGTATCTGAGAAAGTATGTTGGTGATCGCCCTTCCCCCAATTCATCGAAAAGAAGATACGGCGACAATCGACCTACTGCTGGAGACATTCAGGTAATACATGGCGGGTTTGGATCGAGAGGAAGTTCGAATTCGTTTAGAAAAAGGCACACCAGGAGTGCTGACAGGCTATCCGAAGAAGTTTACAACCTCTCCTCGCCAATGGCCGATGTCCATCACCAATTACCTTCAACAATGATGACCTGAAAGGTCTGCACCTGCCTCATGACAACGCCTTGGTCATTTCAGTCATCATCGCCAATTTTACCGTCCAAAGAATTTTGGTCGATAATGGTAGTTCGGCTGATATTCTGTTCATATCAGCATTCGAAAAGATGAAAATAGGGCTCGACAAATTGCAGCCCTTCCTGACGCCTTTAGTAGGATTTGGAGAAAATCTGACTCATCCACTGGGATGGGTTAAGTTGCCAGTTACTTTGGGAACAGAACCTCGCCAAACTACCATTTGGCAAGACTTCATCGTGGTGGATTACCCTTCCCCCTACAATGCCATTTTAGGTCGCCCAACTCTAGGTGGAACTAGAGCGATCACCTCAACCTACCACCTGAAAATGAAGTTCCCCACTTCAATAGGAGTGGGCGAGGTGCGAGGCGACCAGAAAGTGGCTAGACAATGTTTTATTTCGGCTATGAAGATCGAAACTTCCCCAGTACCGAATACCCAATAGCAATTACCGATCAACGATGGCGAGATGGAACCTCTGAGGGACGAAGTGGAACAAGTGGTCTTGATGGATCCTCGAGAAACCGAAAATACTAAACCCCTTGAAGAAACTACCCCAATCTCCATACATCCTGAATATCCCGATCGCCACGTTATGATCGGAACGGAACTTACCGAAGAATTGCGCAGTGCTTTAGTGGAATTCTTAAAAAGAAACTTTGACATTTTTGCTTGGTCCCAAGGTGACGTCCCGAGTATTGATCCCTAGGTTGCCATGCATAAATTACACACCAATCCAGCAAATCCTCCAGTTCGCCAGAAGAGAAGGAAATTCGCCCCTGAGCGGCTCCGAGTTATCAACGAGGAGGTCACTAAACTCATCAGAGCTAAAGTTATCAAGGAAGCCCATTACCCGAAATAGTTAGCCAATGTCGTCGTCGCCCCAAGAAAAGGAGGGAAGTGGAGAGTATGCATTGACTATACTGATCTCAACAAGGCGTGCCCAAAAGACAGTTTCCCTCTGTCAAAAATTGATTTAATAATCGACGCCACATTTAAGCACGAGCTTCTTAGCTTCATGAATGCCTTCTCAGGATATCACCAGATCAAGATGTTTCCCCCCGACGTAGAAAAAACTTCATTTATCACGGAGCGAGGATTGTATTGCTACAAGGTCATGCCATTTGGTCTCAAAAATGCTGGGGCTACATATCAACGATTGGTGAACAAGATGTTCAAAGAGCTGATTGGGAAGACCATGGAAGTATATATAGACGACATGCTCGTCAAGAGCCTCGAAGCAGAAAAGCACATCGCCCACCTAGAAGAAGTTTTCAACATTCTGAGGAAACACAGGATGATGTTAAATCCTTCCAAATGCATTTTTGGGGTATCATCCGGAAAATTCTTAGGGTTCTTGGTAACCAAACGAGGGATTGAAGCTAACCCGGAACAAATCCAAGCTTTGCTCGGGATGAGCTCGCCCAAAAATATCCGTGAAGTTCAGCGGTTAACTGGGCGAGTTGCCGCCCTCAACCGGTTTGTTTCCAAACCAGCGGACAGATGTTTACCATTTTTCAAAATCCTAAGGAAAAACACAAATTTCTAGTGGACAGAAGAATCGGAGGAAGCGTTTCAGCAGCTCAAAAAGTATTTAGGATCACCTCCTCTACTTGTGGTTCCGACCACAGGCGAAGAACTGTTCGTGTACCTCTCCATTTCACCTATAGCAGTAAGTGTCGTGCTCATCCGAGAAGTGGACCGTGTCTAAAAACCGGTATATAATGTTAGTAAGGTCCTGATGGGTGCTGAGAACAGATACATAATGATTGAAAAGCTCATCTACGCCCTCCTGATCGTCGCCAAAAAACTTCGCCATTATTTTCAAGCCCATCCCATCATCGTGCTAACTGATCAACCGTTAAAGCAAATTCTCCAACGACCAGATACCTCAAGGAGACTCCTAAAATGGTCCATTGAGTTGAGTGAATTCCATATTGACTACAAAACGAGGACGGCGATAAAAGCCCAAGCTTTAGCCGACTTCGTGGCTAAATCCACTCACGAAACCGATCTAGAAGTCCTCTCGGAGGTCGAGATTCCAAACTTAGCACAGGATCGCGGCAGCTCAAAAAGTAGCCTCGATGGCTTAGGGGAAGTGTTTGTCAAATAGAAATTGTTTGTAGATGGGTCTTCCAATCAACACAAATGCGATGCAGGGCTTGTTTTCCAAACCCCGGCAGGAGAACAGATGGAATACGCTATACGAATTAGGTTTAAAGTCACCAACAACGAAGCTGAGTACGAAGCACTCCTCGCCGAATTACGGGTCGCCACAAAATTGGATGTCCAGTCAATTGAAGCCTACAGTGATTCTCAACTAGTGGCCAACCAAGTTCAGGGAGATTACCTCGCCAGGGACGTACGGATGGCAGCTTATTTGGATGAAGTCAAATGCTTAACCCAGAAGATCAAAAAGTTCACTATTGAACAGATCCCTAGAGAAGAAAATAGAAAAGCAAATGCCCTAGCCAATCTTGCTTCAACTTTTGATTTCATATCAGACAGAAGTATACCCCTGGAATTTCTGTCCAAACCAAGTATTGAGGTCGCCAAACCCATCTGTACAACAGAAATGGACCCGACATGGATAGATGAGATTGTCACCTACCTTCAGAACGGAACACTACTAGCAGATAAACTCCAAGCTCACCAAATCCGCTATAGATCTGCAAGGTTTTGCCTACTTCATGGAATTTTATATAAACGATCCTTCTTTGGTCCTCTCCTAAGATGTCTCCGACCTGACGAAGCCAATTACGTGATGAGGAAAATCCACGAGGGCATCTGCGAAAATCATTCAGGAGCGAGGTCACTGGTACGAAAGGCGATTCGCCAAGGCTACTTATGGCCCCAGATGGGACAAGATGCAGCAAAATACACCAGGGAATGCGATAAATGCCAGAGGTTTGCTCCATCCAACCGCCTTCCCCATACCGAGATGGTGCCAATTACTAGCTCATGGTCATTCGCCCAATGGGGGATTGACATACTAGGGCCTTTGCCTCAAGCTCCATTACAGAGGAAATTCTTAATCGTTGCTATTGATTACTTTACAAAATGGGTGGAAGCTGAACCGTTAGCTAGAATCACCGAAAAGAATACGAAGAATTTTGTTTGGAAGGATATCATCTGCAGGTTTGGAATTCCCAAAGTTCTCATCTCAGATAATGCCAGGCAATTCGACAATGATGGATTCAGGAAATTCTGCTCGGACTTCGCCATATCACATCATTTCTCCTCGCCTGATCACCCTCAAGCTAATGGCCAAGTAGAGGTCACTAACAGAACCATCCTGAGAAATTTAAAAACGAGATTGGAGAAATCCAAACGAGAGTGGGTAGAAGACTTGCTGAGCATATTATGGGCATATCACACGACTAGCAGGATTCCTACTGGTGAAATGCCTTATTCCATAGTTTACGGAACTGAATCAGTTATACCTGTTGAAATTGGAATGCCGAGTTTTAGGACCTCAAACTTTGACAAGGATAGCAATGAAGGCGAGCTAAGACTCAACCTCGACCTCCTTGATGAAAAGCGGGAACAAGCGGGCATACGCCAAGCAGCTTACAAGCATCAGGTCGCCAAATATTTCAATCAGAGAGTCAAACACAGGTCATTCTTACTTGGTGACCTAGTTCTGCGAAAAGTTACCCTATCAACCAAAGAGCCAAATGTTGAGAAACTAGGACCAACATGGGAAGGCCCTTATAAGGTCATCAAGGTATCTAGACCAGGGACTTATTGGCTAGAAGACATGGACGGGAAAGCACTCCCCCATCCTTGGAACGCAGAGCATTTGAAGAAATATTTCCAATGACAGACAGCTCGCCTGGGCGAAATACTTGTAACGATTCCTAGATTTTATTCCAAGTAATAAAACTTCTCCAGTTTATTTCAGTCATCGCCAATTGCAGGGTGGAGGTCGCCTATTCAAGATCGCTAGTTCATCGAAAGATGACGGAGGCATCTTGGTCGCCTATTCAAGATCGCTAGTTCATCGAAAGATGACGGAGGCATCTTGCTCGCCTATTCAAGATCGCCAGTTCATCGAAAGATGACGGAGGCATCTTGCTCGCCTATTCAAGATCGCCAGTTCATCGAAAGATGACAGAGGCATATTGCTCGCCTATTCAAGATAGTCATTTTTAATGAACTGACTTAGGCATCTTGGTCGCCTATTCAAGATCGCCATTCATCATTTAATGACGACATCTTGGTCGCCAAATTAAAATTGCCATATCATTGAAAAATGATCTCGATCTGCTATATTAGGTCGCCAATATTCAAGTAAAAGTACACGAGCTAAAGTATTTCACATCGATAAAATTGCCAAAAAGTAACATTCATTCAAAATTACAAAGGAAAAAATCGTGATATTTATATTTAAATATAAATCCAAATTACATTTTACATTTATGATAAAGGGGGAGGGTTGCCATCGCCTTGAGGATCTGCGTCGCTCGGAGGATTCGCATCTCCTTTTTCAACTATTTCTTCCTCGCCTCCTTCCCCTTCTTCCTCATCCTCTTCGACAAGTAGGTCGAGATCGAGACGCATCTCCTCCAAGTCTATGTCTAGGTCGGGATGGTGGTGGCGGAGCTGTCGTTTGCAGAAATCAAACCCTTAGCCAAAATACTTCGAGGATGCACTTTCAACAGCCTCGGAGAAATCCGACGAGGATTTAAATTCTTCAACAGCTAGCTTTCCAGCACGATCCACTCTTCCCCTCAAATCCTCGATTAGAAGCCCTGTCTTTCCCAAACTATCGGAGAACGTGTCCCTTTCTTCCTTAAGTTTGGCGAACTCGTCGCCAACCTGCTGCTCTCGAGCTCGCACCTCGGCCAGTTGCTACTCCAGATCGGCGAATAACTTCTAAAGATGGGAAACTTCAGTATCCAAAGAGGCAACTCGCCCCTGTTGAAGGGATGCCTCCTCAATGGTCTCCCTGCTTTTCACCGCCAGAGAAGATCCGAACACAAGTGCCTGCTACAAACAAATCTAATCAGATCAAACCTAGCATATTTAACAAGGATAAAACAAATAGAAGTTAGTATCAAAATAATACTTGGCCAAGAGCTTGGAAAAATTTTAAGGCAGTCTGGTCCAGAGAGAGCTGCCCCACCTTCTCTTGATCCGTAGGGGGGATTACCCCTCGAAGGATCTTCTCAACCACGGAAGGGCTCCCCAGAATGGAGGCCCTCGGACCAAGAGCTGTACCCAACGAGGGCGAGCTCCCCTCCCCAGGTCTAGAAGAAGGGGCTCCGAGATGGCTTGCTGGACCAAACTTCTTTTTGGGTTCAGGAATGGGGGCTTGCCCTTTGCCCTTGGAATTATCCCAGGACTTCGCCTTCTTACTCGGCAAGGTGGGTGGTTCTTTCACCGGGCGCTTCTCGCCAATGACCACCCCATTTGCAGGATCAGGAGCAGGAGCAAATTTTTTGGAAGAATTCTCGCCACGGGCTCTCTCCACACGCTCACCGAGCTTCTTTAGGCTAATCCTCTTCGACATAGCTGCAAAAAGAAAAAGAAGATATATATTAGACATAAAAAATAATCAACAAGGATAGTAAGGGTTTATATCATCCGATTTAAGCTCGGGAGATAGCTCGGAATCCGACCAGGATTCCGATGTTGAGTCCGAGCTCTATCCCAAAGCTGAACAAAATTTTAAAATGGGGTCTCGAATTTTTCCCCCCAACCATCTTAGTAAAGTTAGGTCGGGAATGTGAGGAACAACCCTCCTCAGTTCCTTCCTAACAGTCGCTAGATATTCTATTGAGTCCTCTCGGGGGTGGCCGTCTTGAAGGAGTTCACCACGGGAAGAACGGGACTCACCCGCTTCACCCGACGTCGATGACGCTCGCGGATGCTCGCCCTCTGTTCCCGATGATGTAGGACAGGGCGAGCTGAAAACCCAATGAAAGGCCTTGGTTTTTAGAAGCATGGGGACCATGTAGCGCCCACGTTCCGTCACTGACTGTGAAATTTGGTCATAAAATTCTTGCTCGTACGCCAGCAATGTGGGCAGCTTGTTGCAGCGTTTATCTAAAAAGAGACTCATGTTAAGACCAACCTTTTTAATCAATAAACCAAAATTGACAAAATCAAAACCGACTTGGAGTTCTCCATGACCTCGGAAAACGTGGTACTCCCTCCCGAGATTCTTCATCAAAAAGCTCCCAACTATCCCCGGAGGCGAAGAAGAATCTGTTTTTCCACCCCTTCACATTGCTGGGGTACCCTCCGAGGATAGTTCTCTTGTACCTCGAATTGAAATAGAGCCACCCTTTGTCTGGCTTAGGATTATTATTAAGAAAAAAATATTTCTAAACTCGGAAAGAGTCATTGAATACTTGTGAACTCGCCACAACGACATGGCACCGACAATACTGCGCCACGCATTTGGGACGAGCTGAGCAGGACAAATTTTATAAAACAGCAAAATTAACCTAATTATTAAAGGAATGGAAAAACGGAGGCCTGTAGGAAAGGCGGCCTCGTAGAAGGCTACCTCGCCAGGGCGAGTAGAAAGAATGGTTTCATTCTCCTCAGGAAGTCTGAGCTGCACGCCCTGAGGAAAGGAATAAGTCTGTCTAAGCAAATCCAGCTCCTCGGGAGTCATGGTGTTATGTTCTTTCATCACGGAAGGGTGAACATCACCTAAAGGGGCGACTTCAGCAATGGATAGGTCTTCCATTGGCGATCTGGGAGATTGTCTAACTTCGTCAGTAATATATGACGAACCTTCTCCTAAATGGTCGGATATCCACGAGGGTAGAGAATCCAAATTCGATGGACTCACCTTAGACCTATGAGACATAAAACTAAGAACAAAAAAAGACGAAGGCTGGTTTACTTACTGTGCTAGGAAACGTAGGCGACCACAGGCAGAGGCGAGGAAAAACTTGAAGCAGGAAGGGCGACCACAAACGAAAACTAGGAGAGCGAGTGATGTTAGCTTGATAGAAAAGGATAAAAATGAATGGGTGGGGTCCCTTATATATAGGGAAAACTGACGGATGAGATCCATCCGCTTCAATGGCCCAGATCAGGCAGGCCTTTTGAAATCAGGCTGCCTTTCGAAATTTCTTTTGAAATTCGAGCCCAGCACCATCAATCCCGCCCAAACTCATCATTATGGGGTCGCCCTTTTCGCTCAAACTTCCCTGCAAAACTTAATGCCCGTCCACGTGTTGAACCGAGAGGAGGGGTGCATTTAATGCGCGCCCACGCGAGTCCATGACTTTTAATGCTTTTACTCAAAGGTCCCGACTGTCGGCACTTTTGAGTAGGGGCTACTGATGTGGAATAATTCGA
>BRYE01000001.1:9392500-9400000 GCA_030159115.1 Actinidia arguta var. hypoleuca
TGTTTCTATCATTAATGTAGAAACCTTCACATTAATCCATAAGACTGCTTTATCTAAACTCTCATTGAGAAAAACAATTTTAACAGTTATTGGGTGCAACTCCAAAATACAATGAGTCATCAATATCATAATAATTCTTAGTGAGTTCTTGGATATAAAAGAGAAAATCTCTTCGTAATCAATGCCTACTTTTTGAGTGAAACATTTGACAAAAAGTATGGCATTATATTATTGTAAATTGCCCCTATACGACTACATTTGGTCTTAAAAGACCCATTTTCAATCAACTTTATTATATCGTTTAGGCAAATCAACGAGATTCCAAACTTCGTTTTATTTCACTGATTTCAACTCATCATTTATGGCATTTCCATTTAGCAAAATCAATGCTTTCTGTGGCTTCTAAAAATTGAAACCTATCCTTGCTTGTAGTCCCAATATTAAAATCAGATTCTTATAGATAAATAGATGATCTCATTTTCATTTGAGACTTCATTAATGCTACTTCTTGCAGTTGTTTTACAATGACTTGATTGGTGATAATCTTATTATAGAGTATCTAATCACTTATTTATTGTTCCAAGACATTATATTGTTCATAACAACGGGAAAACAACAACTCTCTTCAAAACTATGGGTAACATAACTTTTATTTAACTTATTAATTAACCACATTACATAGGTGATCACTCCTATTGATTTTACCATTACATTATGGATCTATAATTATTTTGTTATGGTTAGGACTGTAAACTTGCACCCCTTGGACTTTTCAGGGTAACCAATAAAATAACTACTGATTATTCTAAAAATTTATTTTCTTTCATGTCAATTATAAATTCCAACCTTCACTGAATAATCTTAAATCACTGAACAATTTTAAACGTGCAGGTATTTTAAACTCAATTTTCTTCACGTTCACAGTTTAAAAAAAGTTTTTGAAACTGTATTACTAGAAATCCGATTTAAAACGTTTCAACGATTTTAAAGGCTAGCATTCACAACATAAAGGGGTATTATAAGATTACTTATCATACTCATAACTATGTCTATTTATTTACTATTCTATCGTGTCGTTTTTTACACTGTATTATCCACATATATCATGCTTTTTAAGGTGTTTAGTAAATGGCTTTGACTTATCATGTCATATTCACTGCATTTATCTATTATGATGATTTCCACCTATTTCTTGTTGCCTTTCTATCTCAATAGTAGTGTATAACTCCTTGAGATCTTTTATACAACAGATAAATTAAATATAATGTGAAAAGACATTCACGTAAGTGATAAAATAGATTTCTCTACCAAAAAGGCAAGGTATTAAAAAGTTAAATAATGTCTATAAGGACAACCTTAAGAAACCCATTAATTCTTGCGGCTATCACATTAATGTGTTTAATTTATTTTACCCACATATACATACCGATATTAATAAAACTAGATTCAAAAGAATCTAATCATTTACTAATCTCTTTTTTTTTCATCTCAAAATATTTTTTAGACCGTTATGGCACAAGTTGGAGGGAATTTAAATCATTAGGCTGCGTTTGGTACTAACATTACAATGCATGGTAAAAATACTTTTATGATCATCAAACTTTAATTTGCACAAATTATTCATAAAAAGAACCATAACCAATAAAATAGATTCTTTAAAATAAATTAAATTTTTGTTCACAAACTTAAAAGAGTGTTCAGAAAAATCAAATAATTAAAACAATATTTATTTATTTATTTTTAATGGAACAAAATGATATAAAGTGGTTGAAATGAATTTAAATGATAACCTAGATACATGAATAATAGTCACATAACCAATCCACATTTTAGGCTTCCAACTTTCAGCTTTATAAAATGAATGATGTCCTAATTACTTAAATTTCACATACTCTTAAATAAATATAATGGTCAATCAGTTAACATCCCACTTAATCTTCATAGTGTTGTAGTTAACTTTAATTATACTAAAGAAGCAATGAATTCAAATAAAATTGCACAATAAAAAATGCATTCACATTCATTTTCAAATTTTTATATTGAACAATCAAATCAAGTTTGACTTTTCAATGACATACTCATAAATCCCACACATATCATAATTGTCCTAGGTACACTTTTGTAGTTAAAATATATTTTATTTCACAATATTAAAACAAAAATATTTTGTTTCACAATATTAAAACATTATTTAGCATTGTAAGTTAACAAAGGTGTAAACTTAATGTCACTTTCTGTATTTATTGGCATAAACATAATTTGAATCTGTTTGATCTATTTACCCTTTAGAATCAGAACAAACGAAGCGTGAAGGTAACTAGAACTAATATTAAAGTACATAATATGCTCACTACATTAGTGCTTTGAGTTTTCAATAATTTGACAATAAGTCAATAAAACAATAATAAATAGTATTATTGATCATTTATATTTGGGCTAATCTAATGGCACACCATTTGAAAAGTAATCCACAAATATAGGAGAAGTAGTTGAGAATGAGTCTTATGGAGGTGGAGTTCTTGTGGAGACGATCTCTAAATAGGCGTAGTAATCAACCTCGCCTATTAACGAGTTGGAGAATGGTATGCTCTTGCATGTATTAGTGAGGTGAACGACTGATGATACAATGGGCGACCAGGACTATATTGATGATATGGCAATGTGATCCTTTAGGCAATGTGTTGTGCTTAGACCATCTTGCAGGTGGGGATTTTACCCCACATCAGTAACCCCCCTAATCGAGATGCCGAAGTGAAACACTTAAGATCTTCGAGTAGCAAACCAAGTAACTGCCTCTTGTTGATGTGAGCATGTAATGATGGCGCACCTCCATTGGTTGCCACGTGGTATATTACATTAATAGCGGTATGATATTTTGGTGGGAATGGCGGTTTCGATCTCGGAACTCAAAACATCATGTGATCCAGGACGTTGGAGCAAATAGATCTCAACCCTTGGGGCTTCCAATAAATAGGGGGCTCCACCACTCATTTGTACCCATTTGTTTTTGCTATCAAACTACTACTCTTGCTCCAACGTTCACCTTGCCCAAGTCAGCTCACCACTGCTCCTTTTCTTGTCCTTCAGTAAGTATTAATTGCTAATCTCATCTTTAATTTCTTAGTCTTTAGTGCATGTCCAATAGTGCCGATGTAAGAGACTTAGAGAATTTAAAAGATTCTTTGCCTTTTTGGATATCTGAATACTAAGGAGAGAATTTAGATCTTTGGCGAGATAATCCTCTTGGACTTGATTTACTACGAGCTGAGAATCACTGAAGGTAAGGATTCTACTCCCAATTCTGTTGCAACTCTAAGTCCGGCGAGGAGAGCTTCATATTCAGCTTCATTATTGGTGATTTTGAACCCAATACTAATGGCGTACTCCTTATGTTCGCCTGATGGAGTTTGGAGAACTAATCTCACACCACAACTGTTCTGATTGGACGATCTATCCACAAATAATTTCCATCTGGTGAGATCATCTTCTTATTCCAACTTTCCTGGAGTTTCCACCTCGGGGGAAGTTATTTATGGTTCTAGAGTGATGTCATGCGTGAACTTAGCTACGAAGTCGAACAACGTTTGGGCTTTGATCGCCATCCTTGGTCCGTATTTGATGTGGAACTCACTTAGCTCAATGGACCACTTGAGATGTCTTTCCGAGGTGTCAAATCATTGGAAAATCTGATTTAAAGGTTGATCGATCAATACAGTAATAGGGTGTACCTGAAAATAGCGGCGAAGCTTCCTAACAGTGATTAGAAGGGCAAAAGTAAACTTTTCAATTTTTAGGTATCTGGTCTCAGCTCCCATGAGGACTTTACTGACATAGTATATTGGTTTCTGGACTTTGTCCTCTTCTCGGATAAGAACTGCACTCACAGTTGTTGGTGAGCCGGATAGGTATATTACTCGCTCCTCGCCCGTATTAGGAACTGTGAACAGGGGTGGTGAACCAAGATACTCCTTTAGTTGTTGGAACACTATCTTGAATTCATCTATCCACTGGAAAACTTTATTCTTTCTTAGAATTTTGAAGAATGATAGGCACTTATCAACTGATTTAGAGACGAATCTGTTAAGGGCGGTTACTCGCCCAATTAGCTGCTACACTTCATGAATGTTCTTAGGAGAGCTCATTGCAAGTAAAGCTTGAATTTAGTCTGAGCTCGCTTCAATTCCACGCTTAGTTATAAGAAAGACAAGGAATTTTCTCGAGGAGACACCAATGATGCATTTGGAAGGGTTTAGTATCATTGGGTACTTCCTTAGGACACCAAAGGCTTGCATAAGTGGACGTGTGATCAACGACTTTGAGGCTCTTGACGAGCATGCCGTCTATGTATACTTCCATCGTTTTCCCAATTATTTTCTTAAACATTTTATTGACCAATCTCTGGTACATCGCCCTAGCGTTCTTTAATCCAAACAGCATGACTTTGTAACAGTATAATCCTCTCTTCGTTATAAAATAAGTCTTCTCCACGTTGGGGGGGATGCATCTTAATCTGGTGATAACTGGAGAAGGCATCTATGAAGCTAAGAAGCTCGTGTTTGGAGGTCACATCCATGATCAGGTCTATTTTTGACAAAGAAAAACTATCTTTTTGGATAGGCCTTGTTGAGATCGGTGAAATCAACACACATTTTCCACTTCTCCTCTTCTTAGGGGTGACCACAACGTTGGTGAGCCAATTTGGATAGTGAGTTTCCCTAATGATATTTTCCTTAATAAACTTAGCTACTTCTTCTTCTATGACTTTCAAATATTTTGGGGTGAATTTATTTCATTTTTGGCAACCTAGATGGTGATTAGGATCTGTAAACAGCTTATGAACGACGACATGGAGATCTATTCTTGGAATGTCGCCTTAAGACCATAAAAAGACATCATAATTTTTCTTCAAAAATTCCACTAAAACACTTCGCAATTCCTCAGTTAGCTCAGTCTCAATCATAACATGGAGATTTGGATAATTTGGATATATGGAGATTGGAGCAACTTCTTTCAGAGGCTTGGTGTTTTTTGTCTCTCTAAGATCGGTAAGGGTAATCTCTTTCACCTCGTCTCTTAATGCCTCCATCTCAGCATCATTGATCTGTAATTGCTATTGAGCACTGAACTTTGATGAAGATTCAACCCTCATGGTCGAGATAAAAGCACTGCCTAGCAACCTTCTAATCGCTCCTCACATCGCCTATCCCTCTTGAAGTAGAAAACTTCATCATCAGATGATAGGTTGAAGTGATTGCCTTAATTCCTTCCAATATTGGGCAGCCTAGGATCGCATTGTAAGGTGAAGGGCAATCTACCACAATAAAATCCTTCCATACAATGTTCTGGTAGGGCTCCATTCCTAAGGTTACTGGCAATTTGATTCATCCAAGCGGTTGTGTTGCATTTCCTCCGAATCCGATCAAAGGGCTATGAAAATGATGGAGCTTGTCTCGCCTAATCTTTATTTTTGTCAAAGGCCGAAACAAATAAGATATCTACAGAACTCCCATTGTCAATCAAGATTTTTTGCATGTTGAAATTGGCGATGAAAACAGAGATGACCAAGGCATCATCATGTGGGAGATGTAAGCCTCTTAAGACATCGTTGTTGAAAGTGATAGGCAAATGGGCTCCAGCTGTAGGTGAGGAGAGATTATAAACCTCTTCCTTAGCTCGCCCATTAGCATTCTTAGTGTGTCTTTTTCAAGACGAGCTTGAGCATCCTCTTGATCCCAATTCATCATGTATTACTTTTATATCCTCTGTTATGGGTTTGTTGTCACCATACCTCTTTTTTGGTGAATCATGATGCGGGCTATCAACAACATACTTTCTCAAATATCTTTTTTTGATTAGGTCGGTTATCTGCTCTTTTAATCGAAAACAATCCTCAGTATTATGGTCGTGATCTCGGTGGAATTCACAATATTTATTTTTGTTTCTCTTTCGGGGGTCGATCTTGATTTTTTCAGGCCACTTGATGAATTCTTTGTGCTTAATCTCTGTAAGCACTTGGGCAATGGGGCATTCAGGGGTGGCAAGACTAGGTCAGGGCGGCAAGGTAGAGTGAAAGAACGCCTGTCGTTAATTCTCTACCTCGAGTCTCGGTCTGATCTTTTGTTCTTCATATCGTCCTTATAGTCAGATTGTCTGGTATCAGGTTCCTTCCTTTTGTGGTCATCTCTTTCTCGCCTCTTCCGCTTGGCCTCGACTAATTCTTTTGCAACAATATACTTGTCAGCTTTGCTTTGGAGAGTTGACAAGGTTCCAAGGACATTCTTGGAGAGATATTCAAATAGTGAGCTTGGGCGAAGTCCTTCCATCATGGCCATAATCACCACTTTATCACTGGGGGCTTCTACTTCTAAGACAGCCTGGTTGAACCGTTTAACAGAATCTTTCAAACTCTCACTTTCTTTTGGGTGAATGGTGAAGAGGTGGGAGACATTCTTTTTCCTGACTCGAGAGCTCATAAAATTGACGACAAAGAACCTGCTTAGGTTGCCAAACGAGTCAATGGTTCCCGGAGTCAGCTTTTTGAATGACCTCGTTGGCCCGTTCAAGATAGTTGAGAAATCTTTACACATTATCTCGTCAGAGTATCCTTGGAGTGACATCAAATTCTTGTAAGAATCCATGTGGTCCATAGGATCTGTCTTTCCTTCATAAACTCTGAGCTGAGATGGTAGTTTGAATATGGAGGAGACTTTAACCTTTAATACTCTATCTGGGAACTAATGTTTGGTTTTCTTAATTAAAGCATCCACAATGACTGGTGCGTTCATACTAGTGTTGATGGCATCAATACGGGCTTCTAGGTCTCTGATCTTTTGGGTCGTCAATTCATCTCGCCATCTAGGAGCTCAGTCATCTCAGTGAGGCAACCTCCCTCTTCTCCTAATTTCATCGCCTTCAATTTTATCAGTTCAGCTTGAAGACCGAGATTCTAATGTAATAGGACTTCTTTCTCGCCTGGGCACGGACTCAGTGATCGACGTCACCGATTTTTATTTGAACGTGCCTGACCTGTACTTTGGTGACTTTGAGATTCATCATCACTTAACCGCTGAGAACGGTGGGTTCGATCCACTCCTTCTGGGGGGGTGCTACTAGAGGTGGTGGATTGGCTATTGCGAGGTGTTGTATCAAACGGGCATTTTTTTTGTTCATGATTCTTATTTGCTCGACAATACTGTGCATCTCATAGTAGAGGCCCTTTAGATCTGTAGCTTGGCTAGTGTTGGCCATGGAGTGAACTCTGTTATCCAAAGGGTTGTTGGTACTTAGTCTGGGTAACAAACGGCTACGCAGGATCATAGAAAGCTGAGAATTGTCGTTCCTATAGACGGTGCCAAACTATTGTAGTAGAAATCTAGGGCTAGCAACCAACAGTCAAAATTGCTCAGGATCTTGGTATTTAACCTCGTCAACAACTCGAGCATCCTGTGTAGATGAACAAACGTGATCGCTCGGGATGAATGATTGAACTGCATAATTATA
>BRYE01000001.1:9425000-9430000 GCA_030159115.1 Actinidia arguta var. hypoleuca
GGAAAAACATCTGCACATGACGCGCTTTGGCAACGGTATAATACGAAGATTCACATTAATAATAAGTAATAAAAGCAGCTCTAAGTTGTAAATAACTCTTCTGATATGCGTACACACAAACAAGCACACACGAAATGGTAAATACTCAGTGTACCCTCTAAATTGTGCATCAGAGACCAAGGCAGGGAATAAAAGAAAGCTTTTGTCTGATAAATACTACATAGTACATAACTTCCTTGTAGATTAACAACGCGAATTGCTAAAATACTCATGCCAATTGTTCTTAGTAGGAAAAAAAATGAGCTCTAATAATTTCAAAGAATTTAATCAACAACACTCTTAATAATGAAGAGTCGACTGCATGTGGGACGGTAGGATAGTGGGAGATAATATTGAAAATCTAGCAGAAGTCAAAAGGAATTTCTATTCCTATGGTGGGGTAGGTTTTCACCCTAGGGAAGCACCACTCCTCGAGTCGATAGGATTTTGGTAGGAACACTTGCGTGACTCAACAAAAGTAAACCAAGTTGTCTGGCCAGAAACATCATCCGATACTTAAGTCATAGACAAATTCCAAAAAGAAGAATAATTTACTCAAAAATGAGTGCGTACTTTCAATTGGGTGTTACGTCCTTTTAGGACCCAATCATATCACTTGAACTTTTAAAAAGTCGTAATCCAACTAGTTTTCTTTCTCTGAGAATGACTCATATCTCCACCGTCTTAAGAACCTTTTAGATGCGACAGGGTTTCCCTCTTACGATTAAGCACAAGACCCTCCATAGCAGAGTCCACCACAATAATGCCCAGCCCGACCAAGTGATCTTTAGACCTAGCCTAGTCCAGCCACAGGTGGAGCTACATGACCTCACTGAAAATTTTAAAAACTTATATATATATTTGATATATTACTTAAAACATAGACATTAAATACATTTTGAATCCACTAAAATTCTTAAAAATTTATGAGATCATGGGGTCAAAACTCTAAAAACAATAAGTATAGTTAGGGGTGTAAAAAAAGTCCACCCCACCCGACCCGATCCGACCCAAAAATTTCGGGTTCAGGCGGTGCCCATCAAGCTCTCGCCAAACTTTGGGTTGGGTCAGGCCACCCAAAATCCAAAATCCTCAAGCCCATGCCCCGCCCAAAGCCTAGAGGTTTAATGGCTCAGGTATGTTGGAGCCTTTTTTGCTTTTGGGAGAGGGAGGGGAAATTTGAATGACCAAAAAAAAGGGATAGATTACACAAATCTCCCATAAGGTTTCTAACTAAGCCACTCTCCTCCCCGAGGTACTGGAAATTACAGTCCCCTCCCTAAGGTTAATAACCACATAACGATTGCCCCCGCCATTAAATGGACGTCTACTCCGCGAGAACTTGCTGACATCAGCAAAAAATTACTTTATTTTTTCAAAATACCCGAGCTGCTAGCAATTGATTATCCCATCAAATAGCTATTAGAATCTCTATTGTTTTTAATTTTTTTTTAGTTTTTTGGGTTTTTGAATTTTTTGTTTTTTAGTAAACTTTTTCATTGTTTTACAATTTTTTTTAAATTTGAAAAAAAAAGCCATCACTAAGGACAAAAAAATTAACTAAATTGTTAACTAAAAATGATATTTTTCATGTTGTTTTAGTAAAAAAATTTCATCTTGTGAATACAAATTTATATTTTTTCGGTTCCATTTGACAAGTTGAATCTGAAAATATAATTTTTTTATTCAAATTTGCAAAAGGTTCACTAAAGACGACAAAAAAGACAATTTAATTGTCTAGTAAAAGTAATTTGTTCTGAGTTTTTTTTGTCTTTAAATAATTGTTTTCATCATTTGATTAAAAATTTATAATTTTTTTATTCCATTTGATGAGAGGAATCCGAAATTATAAAAATTTTGCTCAAGTTTGTAAAAAAATTCACAATGGTCAAAAATTTGTTGACTCAATTTTTTTTTTGAGTCATTTTTTGTTTTTAGAAAAAAATTTTCATCGTTTGATGAAAAATTTATATTTTTTTTATTTTACTTGACGAGATGAAGTTGAAAATGTAAAAATTTTGATCAAATTTGTAAAAATATTCATTGAGAAAAATATTAGCTAATTTGTCGAGTAAAAATAATTTTTTTCCAACTTTTTTCTTCTTTAGTTTTTTTTTTATTATTATTTAATCAAAAATTCAATGTGTAGGGAGGGTATAATGGTCTTATAGAATAGAAGATATCCCTACAAAAATATATTCAATTTATTGATTATTATATATGTAAAACACACAAGGGGTAATTTTGTCATTTAGCCACACTGTTTGCCTTTTTTAACCGATATAGTCTGATAGGGAAGGTTAGTGTAATTTCTAGTATCCCACGAGGGAGTGGCTTAATTAGAAACTTTAGGGGAGGTTTGTGTAATTTATCCAAAAAAAGTAAATAAAGGAGGAAAGGGAAGGAAAATAATGAAAATGTAAATTTTATTTTTTATCCAAAAATTAAATAGTAGATTTATCCTACTATAAAAAAGAGTAAAAGTTAAAGTTAAATATTAGATATTAGAAATTTTATTTCTATATAATAGTAAATTAGTAATAAGTATGGGGTTGTAC
The DNA here is from genome assembly GCA_030159115.1 of Actinidia arguta var. hypoleuca. Lineage (NCBI taxonomy): Eukaryota > Viridiplantae > Streptophyta > Magnoliopsida > Ericales > Actinidiaceae > Actinidia > Actinidia arguta. The sequence goes on from BRYE01000001.1 coordinate 9,427,598, forward strand.
AAAAGCAACTGGTGGTGCTGCTGCTGGGGCAAGTGGGGTGGGGCCTAGGGGAGGAGGTTCGGGCAGGCTTCTGCCAGCATATTCGGGCCCCAACCCTTAGGCTCAAGCCCAGTCCAAATACTTCGGGCAGGTTCAGGCTCGGTCCCACTTCGGGCATCAGGTGAGCTTGAGGCTCTGGATTTTTTTTACACCCCTAAGTATAATTCACTAAAAAACTCATTTTTTTTTTCAAGCAAATTTTAAATTTACATATGTATTGTAATAAAGTTATTTTTTCTACCAAAACAGTTAGTTTTTAAAATTCTGTTATAAATTTAAAAAGTTCTTTGCTCAATTGACCTTGATAAAAAATTCTGGCTCCACCACTAAATCTAAGTAGTCTGACCCAAATGTTTCATATCCTAAAATTTGGCACACTTCAATTGCTAAACAAATTGGTAATTCTTGCATACGTTAAATCAAAGACCATTCTAGCCGGGATATCATTATTAGTCTCGGTCATAGAAAGAATTCCAAGCGTGAAATGGTAAACAAGACTCGTAGAGAAAGCTTCCAATAGCTCCGATAAGGCTTTATGTAATTAATTTACGCATCTCGTAGAGAAAGCTTCCAATAGCTCCGATAAGGCTTTATGTAATTAATTTACGCATCGTAGAGCAACAACTTCGTATAGTGAAGATAACATTCTCTTGGGTAAATTTTATTGAACTCTTTGAGATATTGACAAATATAACTAATGTGGGATAAAATGTCTACCTACTGATATGCCAAGTTGGTCACATTGCCTGGAGGACCGCACTACCATATCACCAGAATAATCCTGGTCGCCCATCGCATCATCACTAATTACTCACCTCGCCAATATATGTATGAGCACCATTCTACTACTCGCCAGTGGGCGAGGACTTCTACACGCCAGATCATAATTTATCTCCTTGAAGATTTTCGTAAGGACTCCGCCTACACAAGACTCATTCCCCACTATGTCACCTATAATTATGGATTGTTCTCCATATGGCATTCTTCTATTCTCACTATGATATTTCCAGGATCTCTTCCATACTTATCCATCCGAGGATCATGTTGTGATTTTCTTATACGGCTCTTCATTCTCCAACTATATAAGGATCGCTCCCCATAAACCCTTAATTATTCAGAGAGTTCTAGTGTTATTGCTTGGCCTTTCTTGTCGTCAGGTCTGATTCCTATGCCAGAGGGGTTATGAGGGGCTTACCCCGGCTAGTAACGTTTGTTCCCTTATCTGTACAAGTCGACTGAGTTGTTGTCGAGGTTCAATGCTGAGATAAAAAAATAATTCTGACGGTTGGTTGCTTGTCTCATTTTTCTACCACAATAGTTTGACGCCGTCTGTGGGAATGACAATTCTCAAATCTTTCTATGCACCTGCATAGCCGTTTGCTACCTAGACCAAGTGCCAGCAGCCCTTTGGATAATAAAGCTCACTCAATGGCCAACATCAGCCAAGCTCCGGATCTAGAGGGCCTCCACCATAAGATGCACGGTATTGTCGAACAGATAAGAATCATGAATGAGAATAATGTCTGCCTGATACAGCACCTTGCCATAGCCAATCCACCGCTTACAACTGTAGTATCTATTCCAGAAGTCCAACGATCTCGTCGTTCTCAATGATCAGGATATGACAAATCTTAGAGTCATCGGAGCACAGACCGAGCACGAAATCGGCAACATCAATCGCCCAGCCCGTGCCCCAAGCGAGAAAGAAGTCTCATGTCATTAGAATCTCAATCGTTTAGCCGGACTCTCGAGGTAGGAGGTGAGGAGATTAGGAGGGGACGATCACCTCGCCGTAATGATCAGGCTCCCAGGTGTCAAAAGGAGTCAACTACTCAGAGGATTAGGGACTTGGATGCAAAGATCGATGCCATTAACACAGGCGCTAATGCGTCGATTACTATGGATGCCCTAGTACGATAGACTGAGCCCTCATTCATTATAAGATGATAAGACGTCTTGATCATCATTGTGGATTTCGTCTATATCAAGAACGCCCATTCATCGCAAGATGATAAGACGTTTTGATTGCCATTGTGGATTTTGCCTATATCAAGAACGCCTATTCATCGCAAGATGATAAGGCGTCGCCATTGTGGATTTTGCCTATATCAAGGACGCCTATTCATCGCAAGACGATAAGGCGTCTTAATCACCAATGTAGATTTTGCTATATCAAGAACGCCCATTCATCGTAAGATAATAAGACGTCTTGATCGCCATTGTAGATTTGCCTATATCAAGAACACCCATTCATCGCAAGACGATAAGAATCGGTGGAATGTCCGAGAATCGATCACTTTTGGGACTTCGAAGTATTTCCCGGTCCTATCCTCTCAAAACCTTTTTCAGATCTCTTTATCTCGG
>BRYE01000001.1:9442500-9445000 GCA_030159115.1 Actinidia arguta var. hypoleuca
AAAGTATTTACCTCTTATCACTTCGATCTCTCGTATACTAATTTTAAACTCGAGTAATTGTAAAAGTAATTCTTTCATAATGCGTTAGTTATAGAAGAACTTTATCTAGCTAGATCCACTATCGATATCAAAGTTGTAGAAGAACTTTGAGGCTTACCTATTGCTGCTTTCCCTCATAAAGGCCTTAAAATGATTAGTTGCCTAAGGATTGCTGTGAAAGCTACATGTTTTCTCTTTAAAAACAAAACAAACAAAAACAAACAGGAGAGGCGTAATCCTATGCCCACCGCTAGGTAAAAGTACTAATCATATGCCTTCTTGTTCTCATTTCAATAAATCTGAGGTTTACACGTTAAGGCATTAGGTCCAAACACATATCTGGTTTGACTTCTATGACTTAGGACCTCTTCCTTTTTGTTGACAATTTGTGAGACTCATGTGCCCATTTTTACATCTAAGCTCATTGAGTAAATCTTTTCACACACACATCTCTTGCAAATTTCATTTCAATGGTTAACTGTGTTGTTATGGTTGGATGTTCAATAGGATTGGCCTTTACTTGAGGGGGAGCTCAATGTACTTTTTATTACATAAGGGATTTAGTTGGTTTGCCTTTTTCAAAAACATCTTGTCATATGTTCGTTTTAATACATCCTTGGTGAAAATAATTTTTGAGACTATCAAGGCGCACACACACACCCTTACACATGGAGAAAATCATTAGCTTTAATTTTTGTTGCCATTGGATTTGTAGTATTTTCAATGTGTATGTTCAAATGTTGGCTGAGTTGATAATTTCATAGACTTTTATATTCTAATCCTTGTCTCAATTGGATGTATTGCTCATTTTGTTGGAATTTTGTTTTTTTTAAATATGTTTTTGAGTTTTAAGGTGAATTTTTTTACTGTCTCGTCAAAATCTTTTCCAAATCTCTTGTTTAGAACTTCTTTGGGTTGTCTTCTTCATTTAGGTTTGTTAATATGATTTATGTTTATTCCTCCTCTATTCTTCTTGGGTTGTCAATATAGCGGTGGCGGTGGCGGTGGGGTGGGGGAGGGGGATTCAAGAGAAATTGTCGCCTTTGGTTTGTCATGTTGAGGTGTGGATTATGTTGATGAATGGTGATGTTCGTGATCTATTGCAAGCTTTTTAACATGTCTATCTTTGCATGGGATATTCTTTTTATCTACCTCGTTTGGTTTGTTCGTCTTTCCCCTTTGTCCATCTGTGACAAAAAGAGGGAAAAGCTCGGTTATTGTTAGATATGCTTATCTTATGATGCTTCGACATTGGATATTCTCTCTTAGGTATTGATCTCTTGATGATATTGATAGTTTTGTTGTGTCCATTGGATATGTTGTTACTGATATCTTGATATTTGTTGGGATATATCGCTATTTGCTTTGCTTGTTGAGTTGCTCTTGCAGGATTCACATTTGGAATCTTCATATAGTGCTCTGTTGAGGGTTTAGGGGTAGGATCTTCCTATTAGATGTTTTATCACAGAATCGACAAAGGGGTGATTGTTGGGAATAAAATTTCTCCCATAACACATTTTCAATTTGTGTTGGTGCTCTGTTGAGGGTTTGGGGGTAGAATATTCCTGTTAGATATTTTGTAACATAATCAACAAAGGGGAAGATTGTTGGAACTAGAATTTCTTCCATAGCACATTGTCAATTTGTGTGACAAAACATTTATTTTCATTTATTTCTTTTTTATTTCCCCCGAGTGTTTTGAGAGAGCTTAGTTTGTGAATCCAACTCCATGCAAGTTGCTTCAAGAAGTTTTGAGGCCTAATATGAAATATTCAAAAGTTTCAAAAAATTTTAAGGCTTAATCTGCAAATTTGGAAGGGCTGCAGTGTATGGTCATATAAATAAAAAGTTAGCCTCTTATTTTATATAGAGTATCAAAATATCATCTAGACAGAGAGAGATTTGGGTATTTAAGAGCCTGATGATATTTTGATCTTGTTTTTCAATTGTACTCTCAAGGGTAATATCAAATCATTCAATTTATGGAAATTCAATTCCTTAAATGTGATTTCGAAGGCATGAGCTGAAGACTTTGAGTGATTCCGGATGCTTGAAGTGATCGAGTTGAGAAGATTGGCACAATAGCGGTTTGTGAGGGATTTAGCAACAAATTCTACATCTGGAGGTATGCAATTCACTATAGGATTGTGAGAAATTTCTTGTATCCATAATTTTTGCTTTAGTGCATTCTTCTCTTTTGATCTCGTGTTTTTCCCCTACTTTGGAGTTTTTCACGTATATCTCAGTGTTCTTCCATTATTGCTTTGATTCTATTGTATTTGATATGGTTTAGTTAGCTTGTTGATGGTACACCTGATGGTTTAGATAGTTAGAGACTTGGTTGCAAGTCCACGAGCACCAAGTGTTTAACAAATTGCCTCATAGGGCTTGTTTGATAATTGTTGTAAAGGGCAAGATTGGACTAGCAATCCGGTGGGCCAGCTAAGCTCCCATTGGTTTT
>BRYE01000001.1:9462500-9467500 GCA_030159115.1 Actinidia arguta var. hypoleuca
CAGTCATACAAGCTTGCTGATGTAAATATCAAATTAGGTAAGAGGTTGAAGAATGCTCTGAAAGAAGTTGACTCCTTAAAAAAGATGAATAAAGATGCTTAAGTAGAAATCAATCAATTGAAAAATCATTAACCAACCCTGACGAAAAAGGTGAGATTTCTCAAAAAAGATGCATTTGATACAGATGAGTTCAAGAAGGCTCTTTAAGAAAAAATTTTAAAACTTGAAACTGATCCCTTGAAGTCTAGTCTGACATTCAAGAAGTATGAGACAAATGCATCTACTACTAAAAAAATATGCCTGAATTAAAAGCACTCTCGGGATACTAATGGTATTGGATACGAGGCCAAACCAATTGTGTCAAAGCAACACCAATACAGTAAGCCCATCAAATTTATTCCTAAAGAAAGGTATAATCCTTCTTACTTTGTTCTTATCTATCACTACTGTGGTATAAGAGGTCATATTAGGCCACACCATTGTATGGATTATCTGTGGACTATGTTCAAACTCGCAATCCTTAAAATCGAGATGAATTATACAATAGTCATATGTCTAATAGATTTTATGTATTGTATTAACAAAAGAATTTTACTAGGCAGAATTTTTAAAGACATGCTCAGTCTCAACACCATAAAAACTATATGACAGAATCTGTTGTAAAACATACCTCAAGGAAATATCAAAAACTTAATAGACAGTCTTTAGCTAAACATGTAAATGCTAAATCTAAGACTGTATGGATAAGGAAGAATGACTTAAGAGAATATATTGTCCACACTGCACTGAAGACTCATAATTCTAATATGTGGTATCTAGATAGCAGTTGCTCTAGACATATGTGTGGCAATAAAGCATTTTTTGACACTATGATTAAATGTGATAGAGGTTTAGTAACCTTTAAGATCTCACAAGGGTTATTTAAGATCTCACAAGTGTTACCAAACCTCACTATTGTATTGCTAGTTGAGGGCTTAAAAGCTAATCTGATAAGCATCAGTCAGTTATGTGACGCACAATATCAAGTACAATTTTCTAAAATTGAGTATTCTATTTTTGATAAAAGGGTACTTGTGTTATGAAAGGTGTGCGCACTTCTGATAATTGCTATGTGATTACCTTAAAGAGTGGTATTACTTATAACTCTGCTAAACTGAATAAAACTGAGCTATAGCATCAAAAGACTTGGTCATGTAAACTTTAATAATCTTTCTAGACTTTCTAGCTCAAAACTCATCTGTAGAATTCCAAAACTTAGAAACATCACTAGTTGTGTTTGTGGACCATGCCAATTGGGAAAGCATATTAAATCCACACACAAGAAAGTTAAACAGATTGCAACATCTAAACCTCTTGAACTTGTTCATATAGATTTGATTGACCTCACTCAAATGGAGAGTATTAGAGAAAACAAATATATTTTTATAGCGGTTGATGATTTTTCTAGATTTACATGGGGTGATTTTATTCGAGAGAAATCTGACACTTTTTCTGTGTTTCGAGCCTTGTATTTGAAAGTGCAGGTAGAGAAGGGTACAAAAATTGAATGCATCTGCAAAATACACATAGATCATGGTAGGGAATTTGAAAATTTTGAATTTGCTAATTTTTGTGATGAGTAGGGAATAAGACATGAATTCTCTGCTCCGAAGACACCATAACAGAACGGCATGGTGGAAAGAAAAAATCGAGTGATCCAAAAAATAGCCCGAGTAATGCTGCATGGGAAGAATGTTTCACAAAAATTTTGAGCCTAGACAGTCAATACAGCATGTTACATTATAAACTGAGTCTACTTGAGAGTTGATACCAAGTAGACGTCATATGAATTGTGGAAAGATAAGAAGTCCAATGTTAAATACTTTTAGGTATTGGGGAGTAAATGCTACATCTTGAGGGATAGAGTGCAACTGGGTAAGTTTGATATCCGAAGCGATGAAGGAGTATTTCTTAGTATTCTATTAATAGTAGAGCTTATCGTGCTTATAACTTGCGTACTCTTACTATTATAGAATTAATAAATGTGGTTATTGATGATGCTTTAGTTCACACTGATGATACACTTGATAAGAATTGTGATTCAGATAGTGCGCCTTCTAAAGACGTGGAGAGGGAAAAAAATGAAAAAAAAGATGAAGCAGTGACCCATTCTCGAATGGACAAAGCTGTTGATGATTTTAGAATCAACCTAGAACCATAAGCCAGAGTAAAGCTAAATCATCCATTAGATCAAGCGATTGGAGATGTCAGTGAACCAATGACGAAGACAAGACATCAAGTGAGGAATGAGATAAATTACTTATACTAAAACTCTTCGTTTAAACTGAAAAATGTGAAAGAAGTATTAGTTGATGAACATTGAATAACTTATATGCATGAATAATTAGGTCAATTTGTGCATAATGATGTGTGGACTATTGTGCGTAGACCTAATAATGTGAATATGATTGGTACCAAATAGATATTTAAAAATAAATCTAATGAGTATGGTACTATCATTAGGAATAAGACAAGACTTGTAGCACAGGAATACACTCAAATTATAGGAATAAACTTTGATAAAACCTTTGCCCTTGTTGCAAGGTTGGAGGCTGTTCAAAATTTATGTGCCAATGCTTGTCATCTAGGCTTTAGACTTCACAAGATGGATATGAATAGTGCTTTCTGAATAACATTCTAATATGAAGAAGCCTATATTGAACAACCAAAAGGGTTTGAAGATCCTAAGCACCCAGACCATGTGTACAAGCTTAAGAAAGCTTTGTATGGGTTAAAACAAACTGCTCGAGCTTGATATGAAAGGTTGACTACCTCTGAAAAGGTTGCTCATAATTTTTTTGAACATATGAAAAATTAATTTGAAATGAACTTGATAGGTGAGTTGAATTACTTCCTAAGTTTACAAGTTAAACAGATGGATAAAAATTTTTTTATCTCTCAGTCCAAATGTTCTAAAGACCTAGTAAAAATTTTGGCTTGGAAAACTCTAAGCATGCTACAACTCCCATGAGTACTAGTCTTAAGCTTAGTAAGGATGATTCAAGTAAAGATGTTGATCAAACCTTGTATAGAAGTATGATTGATAGTCTACTTTATTTAATTTCTAGTAAACCTACACATTGCATTTAGTGTTGGTATCTATGCTCATTTCCAGGCATATCCCAAAGAGTCACATTTGTTAGCTGTTAAAAAAATCATCAAATATTTAACGGTACTCTTGGGGTATGGTATTTGATTTACTTTGGACACTAATGCGGATATTACAGGCTATACTGATACAGATTGGGCAGGGTCTGCCAATGATCGTAAAAGCATCTTTGGCAGGTGTTTTTATGTAGGTAATAACAATGTTACTTGACAAAGTAAAAAGCAGAATGCCATTTCCTTGTCCACTGTTGAGGCAGAGTACATAGTTGCTAGAAGTTATTGTACTCAACTCTTGTGGATGAAACAAATGTTGAGTGACTATGGTTTAGAACAGAATGTCATGACCTTATTTTGTGACAACATAAGCGCGATTAGCATTTCTAAGAATCATGTTCAACATTCTCGCACTAAACATATTGATATTCAATACATTTTATCTGTGATCTAGTTGAGGAGAAAGTTATCTCTTTAGAGCATATCTCCACTGAAAATCAACTTGATGATCTCTTCACTAAACCTCTTCACACTCTTAGGTTTAAATTTCTGTGAAAATCCTTAAGAGTATGCTCTCTCAAATAGTCTGTTATGCTGGGGTTATGGCTTGAGTGTTACTTAGTGCATCATCTTTTCTTAAGCTGTGTCTTGTGGGTGTTGTGGTTAGTAGAGTGTGTGTGTGTGTGTGTGTGTATTTTCTTTCGTGTCTAAACTTGTTCATGACATATATGTCTTCCTTACAAAGCACTTCCCATGAAATAGTAGTAGTATGAGCATGTTTTGAATTGAATCTTGTATGCATATTTGATTGTGTATTGATAATTCAAGTGACATTGATGATTTTAGTCATGCTCTTACTTTATGTTGATTTGGTGCTCGTGTCATGAGATCTCTTAAATATGGAATCCATTTATTTTAATCTTTTTAAAGTTTTATAATGGATGATCTCTCTTGTTCAGAATGTCTACATTGACCGTAGCCATGTATACCCTTTCCTAAAAACAAACAAACATTATTTTGAATTGGGTGAAAAGGATTACCTGTGAGTGTGTGAGAAACTACTCTTGTTATATGACAAAAGGAGATGGCTACTTGCTCATATGTGTGAAATCCACCATTCTCATATGATCAGCAATGTTTTAATATTGGACAATCGGAGAAATAGGGTTGGAACTTCAAATGGTGATTAGAAGAGTCTGTCCAGAAAAAAAAAAATAGGATAGCATGAGGGGTTGACTTCTAGTGCTATAGTGTTCAAAAGAAGATCTTCATGATAAAACTTGCCTTGATCCTGTTCTAGGATCCACATTTGTATTGATCTAATTGACAGCCTTGCATCTTACTTTCATGGTTGCGAGTATGGGTCTTATAATCATTATGTCTCTTGAGTTACTTTCATGCTTTCCTTGACCATTCTTGATGTTAATTTTCTCATACTAGGGAGCTCTTAAATTTCATTGGTTGTGTTTTGCATGAGTTGAGATTTGAGGCTATGTACATGTTTGTTTTGTTTTTATTTTATTTTTTGTTTGTGATTTTCTGAGTACAGGAGAGATCGCAGGATCTCGCGGGATCTCAATCCCGCGAAGTCCACTTATCAGGACCCTTTAAATACCCAATGACTATTTCTTTTCTTTTATTCTAGTATCACTCTCTCTCTTTTTCTCTCAAACTTGCGACCTTTGGCGATCTTGGATGGCGACTCTTGCTAAATCCAGCGACTGATTCTTCTTCATTCTTTTTCGTGTGTTCCAATTTATCTCTAGGTAATCCTTTTATTCTCCAATTTTTTTTTTTATTTTTTTTTTTCTGTTGTGAGCTGTTTTAATACCTAGGGTTTTGAAGTGTTTTGGGGGTTC
>BRYE01000001.1:9505000-9522500 GCA_030159115.1 Actinidia arguta var. hypoleuca
AGTCGTTTCTCAAAAATATCTTCAGCGGCCCGACTTATTGTTTCTGTACTGCAACTAGGGTGCTGCCGAGCTGCCAACTGGTGCCAGTCTTCACGACCACTACATGGCCCCCTTAGGTGTCTATTATTGATTTACTGTATATCATCTCTCTCACAAGAAACCCACAATTGGCGCCGTCTGTGGGAAATCTATTATAGGCATTTACAAGGTCGCATTTCATGGCATCGCAAGACGATAATTGTTCCGGTAGTCATGAAATCCGGGGGAGCCCCCTCATGATCCCAAAACTCCTGGAGACAGAGGGGCTAAAATACTAGCCGATGCCTAGAGGACCGCAAAGGCTGCCTCAAAGCAAAGGCCAGGTTGGTTGCTTCTTGAAGGTGAAGACTATTGGGACCTTACCATTAAACGCCTGCAAGCACAGCTGGTTGAGATGACACAGATTATGGTAGAAATTTGGTTATGAAACCACCACTAGTAGATGAAAAAGGAACTTCCAGAGCAAGGTATATAGTCTAGAGAGATCCACCGCGTGTGTCCATAAAGGAAAAGCGACACGAGTCTCACATGTTGACCTGGAAAGCCAGGGAGACAACAAATCTGTGGCATCGAGCAAGCGGAGGGTATCACCACGCTGAGCTCAATCTAGCATGGACCTTTGAGAATAACACAATGCCAAAAAAAAACAAAAAGGGGATCTACGGGAAAGGCTCAACAACCGAGAAGTTGTGGCACAAGTTGGGACCATTGTTCCTACTAGTTCAATTGCCAGAGTTGTTATATTGATGCGAAAGGACCCCGTCTTGAGATACCAAACTCCGTTTTCTCATGAGATTGAGGGGATGGATCCACTTGAAAAGTTCACTCTATCGAGGTTTACTTTATATGACGGGAAGTCGGATTCGAGGTCCCACGTCAGTCACGTCAGGAAGATGGTGGCCCCATGGAATCATATGGACACTCTGATGTGTCGGGTGTTTCCATCAAGCTTGGGGCTCGGGCTGAAGTGGGTTGACAAGCTACCCGCATGATCTATAGAAAATTTTCATCAGCTCGCTGAGTCGATTGTAGCTTGGTTCATAATCAACACAAAAACTGCTTAAGGGTATCAGGTCACTCTTGATGTTGAGGAAGGGTAAGAACGAGTCAATCAAAAATCACAACAAACGCTATTGGGTGACGTACAATGAGATAGAGAAATGCTTCGAGGAGTTGGCAGTCGGGAGCTATAAGCTCGGGCTGACCCACAGAGAAAAAATTTTGTAAAAACCTGACGCTCAACCCCCAAATCGACCTCTGGGACCTTATGTCCCAGGTCAAAATGTTTACCCGATTAAAGGACTACGTCAAATAGGCGAAAAAGGTTACAGGTACATCCAACAGAATGGAGATCCCGTTCAAGAAGCGAAAGGAGAGCTCGATTGATTACGAAAGCCAGGTAAGGTAGGGTGTTCATGTGGTTTTCAAGGAGCCAATTTACAAACTCCTTGCCCGGATCCGAGATAAGCCATACTTTAGAAAGCCCGAACCAATGGGAGGCGATCCCAAAAGGTGCACCTAGCGTTGGAAATGTGCTTACCACAATGAGAAGGGACACAAGACAAAAAACTACCGAGCTCTAAAGGCTTTTCTGGACCAACTGGTCCAAGAAGGACACTTAAAATAGTTCATCAACGAAAAGAAGTCTCAAGCTGAGAAAGCTGAGGTCAGACCAAATCTCAGGTTCGATTGAGGTGACGATAACGAACGGGCTAAAGTCGTGGATGAAGATGAAGACTTACCCCTAGGGACATTTCACATGATCGGGGCTCTGAATCACCCTGATCTCGAAAACAAGATCCGAGGGGAGATCCGAATGATAAAATAAATGTACGAGGTTCTTTCGGTCCAATTCCTGGCTAAGAAGCAGATGCAAACGGCAACAGAACCAGGAAGCATCACACTCATCAAGGCCAACCTCAAAAAGGTGCAACACCCGCATTCTGACCACTTAGTTATCCAACTCAAAGTAAACAATTACGACGTGAAATGGATCTTGGCGGACATGGAAAGTTCGGTTGACCTTTTTAAATAGCTTAAACTTACCCAATCGGATTTAAAACCTACACGAGCTCCTTTGGTTGGATTCAACGCTCAGTCCCACTGGGCCTTAGGGATCGTGACCCTCAAAGTCCGAGCTGGTTCCCAAGAGTCAGTGATAGAGTTCGTTGTTGTTGACATCCCTTCACCTTATAATGCAATCGTTGGCCGAGATTGGTTGCACAAGATGAAGGGGGTGGCTTTCGCACTGCATCAGATTATCAAGTTTACCATTTCTTGAGGCAAAGAAACTCTTTTTAGAAATCAGGTAGCGGCAAAAACAGTGCTAACTTGCTACGGTCACCACTAAGTTAGCCATGACGGAAGTGCAACTGATCAAGGAGGAGCAAGAAATTCAAGACAACGTCGGAAGGAATCCCGAGGCCAAGGTCATGGAGGACCTAATACGTTATGAACTAGATGCGCCAAGCTCAGATCATTTCTTTCTCATGGGTGCCAACCTGGAGGAACGAGAGAGAACTAAACTCATCCAGTTCCTTAAAGCAAATATTGAGGTTTTTGCATAGACACCCTATGAGATCCCCAAGATAGATCCTGACTTTATCAAGCACGAGTTGAACGTCCTACCGGTTAAACAAAGAGGAAGGAGATGAGCATGTGGATGTGGTGATCAAAGAAGTGGGCTGAAAGAGGCAAGCACGATAACAGAGGTTCGTTACTCGAGCTGGTTGTCCAACACGATGGTGGTGCAGAAGAAGACAAACAAGTGGAGGGTTTGTGTTGACTTCACAAGTCTCAAACGAGCATGTCCTAAAGACTATTTCCTATTGCCAAAGATCAACCAATTGGTGTATTCTACCTCTGGACATGCCAGGATGAGTTTTTTAGACGCTTACCGAGACTACCACCAGATTGCCATGCATGAGCTGGATCAGAAAAAGACTACATTCATCGCTCCCCGAGGTGTATTCTACTATAAGGGAGGGTTAGCCGAGCTCGAAGAGAGCTCAGAACCTTGTCCCGTGATATTTGCTAACTACACGAGGCATAATCAAAAGGGAGGGTTAGCCGAGCTCAACGAGAGCTGCGAACCTTGTCCCGAGAAGATTTGCCACACTTAGCAAAAGTTCAAGACAAAGAGAGGGTTAGCCGAGCACAAAGAGAGCTCAAAACCTTGTCTTATGAGATTTTCTAACTACGTTGGGCAAAATCAAAAAGGAGGGTTAGCCGATCTCGAAGAGTGCTGCGAACCTTGTCCCGAGAAGATTTGCCATACTTAGCAAAAGTTCAAGACAAAGGGAGGGGCAACCAAGCTCTAAGAGAGCTCAAAACTTTGTCCCGTGAGATTTGCTAACTATGTTGGGCAAAATCAAAAGGGAGGGTTAGCCGAGCTCAAAGAAAGCTCTGAATCTTACCCCGAGAAGATTTTCCACACTTAGTAAAAGTTCAAGACAAAGGGCGGGTTAGCCGAGCTCGAAGAGAGCTCAAAATCTTGTCCGGTGAGATTTGCTAACTACGCTTGAAAAAATTAAAAAGGAGGGTTAGCCGAGCTCAAAGAGAGCTCCTAACCTTACCACGAGAAGATTTATCACATTTAGCAAAAGTTCAAGACAAAGGATGGGTTAGCCGAGCTCGAAGAGAGCTCAAAACCTAATCCGATGAGATTTGCTAACTATGCTAGGAAAAATAAAAATGGAAGGTTAGCCGAGCTCGAATAAAGCTCCGAATCTTGCCCTGAGAAGATTTGCCATACTTAGCAAAATTTCAAGACATAAGGAGGGTTAGTCGAACTCGAAGAAAGCTCAGAACCTTGTCTCATGAGATTTTCTAACTACGCTGGGCAAAATCAAAAAGGAGGGTTAGCCAAGCTCGAAGAGAGCTCCGAAACCTTGTCCCAAGAAGATTTGCCACACTTAGCAAAAGTTCAAGAAAAATGGAGGGTTAACCGAGCTCAAAGAGAGCTCTGAACCCCATCCCAAGAAGATTTGCCCTACTTAACAAAAGTTCAAGACAAAAGAAGGGTTAGCCAAGCTAAAAGATAGCTCAGAACCTTGTCCCGTGAGATTTGCTAAGTACGCTGGGCAAAATCAAAAGGAAGGGTTAGCTGAGCTCAAAGCGAGTTTCAACCTTGCTCTGAGAAGATTTACCACACTTAGCAAAAGTTCAAGACAAAGGGAGGGCTAGCCGAGCTCGAAGAGAGCTCAGAACCTTGTCCCGTGATATTTGCTAACTATGCTGGGTAAAATCAAAAGGTAGGGTTAGCCAAGCTCGAAGAGAGCTCTGAACCTTGCCTCGAGAAGATTTGTCACACTTAGCAAAAGTTCAAAATGAATGGAGGGTTAGCCGAACTCAAAGAGAGCTCAGAACCTTGTCCCGCGAGATTTGCCAATTACGTTGGCCATATCTGAAGAGAGGGTTAGCCGAGCTTTGAACCTTGCCCTTCGACAATTCACTGCATTATCTTACAAAAAATCAGTTGAAAATCGGGCTTTAAGACTAATACAGTACACTTTAGTAAAATTTTCATGGGGCATTTTGCCAACCTCATTTGAAACGAGCTCGGTGTGGCAATCTTACGTAAGTGTGCTTGGGAACATACATAGAGGAAAGCTCAATGATATGAAATAAATTGCAATCAAAGTTCAAGTGGAAGGATTCATTCATTATAGAAAATTGTTCAAATACAAGACAACTTGGTTACAAAAACGGAATCCATTCATTACAAAGATTCACTCGGACAATAGGCAACCCGATTTACAAAACTAAGTACAAAACCTATTTTTAAGCAGGAAACTGAGGTGCAACACTCTTAATAGAGACCAAGCCCCGCCGGAGGATCTACGTGGAGAGCTGCCCAGACTTCACGTCGGATCTTACCTGATTGGTAACAAGTCCACGCACATGAGCTGCAACATTTCCAACCAAGACCAGGCTAGGCTGGAGGAACTACATGGAGGACTGCCCAGACTTCATGTGGGATCTGACTTCGAATGGACGGGCAGGGGCTTGCACGGCAACGCATTCTTTCGAAAAGGCTAAAACCTTCAGAATCACATGCCAGCAAGGTCGAATGTACGAACCCCTCGCTACTCACAATAGATTATCCATCAACTACGAGAAAGCACTCGTGGCCCTTAGACGAGCTGTCATTAGATATGGTAGAGCGTTTGCTGCTAAACATAGATTGTCTATCAGTTACAAGAGAAATTCCCCAAACTAAAGATCGTAGAGGAGACGAGTTCGCACGGGGTTCGAGTAGTTTCCCCCTGGGTTGTAACTGTCCACCCAACTCGAGGGAACAAGCTCTCTACAACTGAAATGAAATACCCATATGATGGCCAGAGAAAGCGTACAAGGACAGAATGTGGCCATGCTAGGGTAGAGACCTCTGCCAAGCTTCAATCGATAAGCTAGCTCGGGGTCTTACACATCGGAGCTCGGTGCAGATGCAAACACATACGATAACCGTCCGAGTTAAAGATATCGCTACTATCAAGTTGTCGTTACCTGGCAGGCTCAGAGAATTAACCGTGCTGAAGCTCAGACGAAGGACAACGGCAAGCGGAATTACCAAGGGATGACAGGGGACAAAAGTCTATTTTGACGACCCCCATATCTGGGTGAAGTATCACCCAAATGATGATGGGCTACCGGCCAGGCCGTAGGGGCATGGCTGGGTCAACCGACTAATCACTGACACAATAGACGGCGTGCATGAGTAAACGCCGAGCTGCAGTCTGTCAGGCAACAAGACAGCTAGCGGATCAAGGCACACGCCGAGCTAGACTATAAGAGGAGAACTGTTGTTCTCTCTACATACGTTTACTCCGGTCATCTAACTTGACTGTCGAAAAGCCGTTTCTTGAAAACAGCTCCGGCGGCCCGACTTATCGTTTTTGTGCTACAGCTAGGGTGCTGCCGAGCTGCCAACTGGTGTCAGTATTCACGACCACCGCAGGACCCCTGTAGGTGTCTATTATCGATTTCCCACCTAAATCTCTCTCACAAGAACCCCACAGGAACCATGAAATTAGGACACTTGTTTTGTTGAAGAAATTATGAGACCTTGTGACAGAAGAAATCTTTAACAAGTAGTGATGATTATAGGGAAATTAAAGATGCATTTATTCACTTGCTATATAATGCGTGGTTGCCACTTGAATTACAAACAAACAGGTTGGCAGTGGTTGTATAGTTGGGGAAGCTAGGTGAACCAATTAAATTGCCACAATGTTTAACGTGATGATTTTTTTTTTGGCTTTGCCATCAACAAATCCTTAGGCTGTGTTTGGAATATTAATTTAATTTATAGAGGATTTAGGTTAGATAAAATTTGGCAATCAATTTCTTGTGACAAAATTTGTTTTTTTGGGATTGAGTTTTATGGTAATATAGTATGAGTAGTGAGTGGTTGTTAATAATGGAAATCGTGGTTGATCTAGGAATTTCACATTGCATATTTAAATTAGTTTACTACTTCACCACAAAACGAAGATATCAATGTAAGTTATAAGATGGACATACAGAAAATTTAAATACTATGTGAGCAGAATTATAAAATTAAGAATATATATATGTTGTGGTAAAAATTTGGGAGAGCAACCAACAGTCAGAATTACTCCTCGGCCTCAGCACTGGACCTCGGCCTAAACTGGGGCGACCTGCACAGCAACGAGTAAAAGTAATCGGTCGGGGTGAGGCCGCTCAAAACCCCTCCGGCGTATGAATCAGACCAAGGCGACCAGAGAATAAGGCAGTATGGAGAGCACAATAAAAGTGTGTAATGCCTGTGTTGAGCGTACCTTTTTGGTTGTGGGGGAGCGGCCTTTATATAGACGGGAGAACTGAGTTGTGTTAGTGTAGTATGACGAATTCCTCAGAAGGATAAACATGGGATGTTATCCCAATTAAATCTGGAGTTTAATCAGGAGGCTGCCAATTGGTGATTACTCCGGAATTATAGGCGACGTTGTGGAGTTGGAGTCTATTGGAAACAGTTCTCTTGCAGAGGTGAAACTCTTTATGGAGATGGACTTCAATCAAGTAAGGAGTCTTGTGATAGCAGATCTCTTAATGGAGATGGGGGTCCTTTTGGAGAGAAGTCTTTGAGGAGACATCTCTGTATTGGGCGAGGTAAATAGTCTCGCCCTATGGCGAAGTGGAGGATATGTAAATGGAATGGAGTTTAAATTTATTAACAATATGAGGCGACCTGAAAGGCGAGTTCTGAACCTTTGGGCGACGTGCTTTGCTCGGAACATCTGTTGGTTTGAATTATTCCACATCAGTAGCCCCCTACTCAAAAGTGCCGAGATATTTGGAACCTTTGAGTAATATCATTAGAAGTTATGGACCCGTGTGGGTGCGTATTAAATGTGCCTCTTTTCCCAGTTTGACACGTGGATGGGGCATTAAATTCTGCAGTAGTTTTTTAGAGAAACAAGGCGGCGCCGTGATTACCTTTGGCGAGATTTGATGGCTCGGGGTTCAAGTTTAAAAAAGAATTTGAATAGGTGGATTAATCTGGGCCATTAAAGCGGATGAATCTCAACCGTCACTCTCCTTATATATAAGGAACCCTAACCATTTACTTTTACCCTTTTGCCTAACCAACATCACTCTCTCTCCTAGCTCTTGCTTGTGGTTGTTCTTCCTGTTCTTCCTGCCTTAAGTTTCATTGCTTCTGCCTGTGATCTTTGCTTCCTAGCACAGTAAGTAATCGTTCGCTCTCTTTTTTCTTAGTCGTATGTCCCATATGTCTACGGTGAGTCCTACTTTGGATTCTTTGCCTTCGTGGATCTCAGACCATTTAGGAGAAGGTTCGTCATACGTAACTGACGAGGTTAGACAGTCCCCTAGGTCGCCAATGAAAGATCCATCCGTTGTCGGGGTCGTCCCTCTAGATAACATCCATCCCTCTGTAACTAAAGAACATAACACTATGACCCTTGAGGAGCTCGGCTTTCTACGGGAGACTTATTCATTCCCTCAGGGTGTACAGCTTAGACTTCCTGAGGAGGGCGAGACCCTTCTCTCTGCTCGTCCTGGAGAGGTAGCTTTATATGAGGCCGCCTTTCCCGCGGGCCTCCGTTTTCCTATTCCTTTAATAATTAGGTCAATTTTGCTTTTTTATAAAATTTGTCCTGCTCAGCTCGTTCTCAACGCGTGGCGCAGTATCGTCGGCGCTGTGTCGTTGTAGCGAGTTCACAAGTTTGTGATGACCCTATCCGAGTTTAGGAACATTTTTTCCCTCACTAATAACCCTAAGCCGGACCAAGGGTGGCTGTACTTCAAGGCGAGGTACAAGAAAACTATCCTCGGAGGGTACCCCATCAACGTGAAGGAGTGGAAGAGTAGGTTCTTCTTTGCCTCCGGGGATAATTGGGAGCTTTTTTATGAAGAACCTCGGGAGGGAGTACCGTGGATTCCGAGGTCATGGGGAATTCCAGGTCGTTTTTTTTTTTTTTGCCAACGTTGGTTTATTAATTAACTAGATTGTTATTATCATGGGTTTCTTTTCAGATAAACGCTGCAATGAGCTGCCTACGGTGCTGTCGTTCGAGCAGGAATTCTATGACCAAATTTTTAAGTCGGTGGCGGAACGTGGGCGCTACAAGGTCTCCATGATTTTCAAAACCAAGGCCTTTCGTCGGGTGTTCAGCTCGCCTGGTCCTACGGAGTCAGGATCGGAGGGCAATTATCCGCAACCGTCATCGACGTCGGGTGAAGCAGGTGAGTCCCGCTCTTCCCGTGGTGAACTCCCTCAAGATGGCCAGCCCGAAGATGATTCAATAGAATATATAGGGACAGTTAGGAAAGAACTGAGGAGGGTTGCTCCTCATATTCCTGACCTGACCTTATTAAGATGGTCTGGGGGAAAAATCCGAGACCCTATCCCTGAATTTTGCTCAGTGTTGGGATCGAGCTCGGTCTCGACATCAGAATCCTGGTCGGATTCCGAGCTATCCCCCGAGCTTAGATCGGATGGTATAAACCCTTGCTACCTTTATTGATTATTTTTTTACGTCTGATATATATCTCCTTTTTTCTTTTTTGCAGCAATGTCGAGGAGAATCAGTCTCAAGAAGCTTGGCGAATGGGTGGAGAGAGCCCGAGGTGAGAGTTCATCCCAAAAATCCGGTCCCCCTCCTGCAATGGGGGTGGTCATTGGCGAGAAGCGTCCAGCGGATGAACCTCCCTCCTCGCCGAGCAAGAAGGCGAAATCTGGGGATGACTCCAAACGCAAGGGGCAAGCCCCCATCCCCGAGCCAAAAAAGAAATCTGGTCCAGTATGTCATCCAGTAGCCCCTTCTTCTGGTCCCGGGGAGGGAAGCTCGCCCTCGTTGGGTACAGCACTTGGTCCGAGGGCTTCCATTTTGGGGAGCCCTTCGGTGGCCGAGAGAAGATCCTTCGAGGGGTGATCCCTTCTACAGATCAAGAGAAGGTGGGGCAGCTCTCTCTGGACCAGACTGCCTCAAAATTTATTCACGCCCTTGGCCAGGTATTATTTTGATACTAACTTCAAATTTGTTTTGTCCTTGTCAAATTTGATCGTTTTGATCTGATTAAATTTGTTTGTAGCAGGCGCTTGTGTTCGGGTCTTCTCTGGCAATGAAGAGCAGGGAGACCATTGAGGAGGCCACCCTTCAACAGGGGCGAGCTGCTTCTTTGGATTCTGAAGTTTCTCGCCTTCAGAAGTTATCTTCCGATCTGGAGCAGCAATTGGCCGAGGCGCGAGCTCGGGAGCAGCAGGTCGGCGACGAGTTTGCCAAACTGAAGGCTGAGAGGGACACTTTCTCCGATAGTCTGTCAAAGGCAGGGCTTTTGATTGAATACCTGAGGGGGAGAGTAGAGCGTGCAGGAAAGCTGGCTGTTGAGGAATTTAAATCCTCGTCAGATTTCTCTGAGGCTGTAGAAAGCTCATCCTCGAAGTATTTTGGCAAAGGGTTTGACTTCTGCAAACGTCAGATTCGCCATCACCATCCCGACCTGGCCATAGATTTAGAAGAGATGCATCTCGATCTTGACCTGCTTGCCTTGGAGGATGAAGGAGAAGGGGAAGGGAGCGAGGAAGAAACGGTTGAAAAAGGAGATGCGAATCCCCCGGGTGATGCAGTTCCTCAAGGCGACAACTACCCTCCCCCTTTACTATAAATGTAAAATGTACTTTGATTATATCTGAATATAAATGTTGATTTTTTCCCTCAACAATTTTGAATGAGTAGATGTTCACTACTTTAATTTGTGTCTTTAATTCTTTGTTTAATGGCGAACTAGGATAGGAGAGGTCATTTTCCAGTGACCTGGACCCTTAATTTAGGCGACCAATATGCCTCCGTCATCTTTCGATGATCTAGCGATCATGAATAGGCGACCAAGATGCCTCCGTCATTTTTCAATGATCCGGCAATCTTGAATATGCGACCAAGATGCCTCCGTCATTTTTGAATAAACTGGCAATCTTGATTAGGCGACCAAGATGCCTCCGTCATTTTTGAATGAACTGGCGATCTTGATTAGGCGACCAAGATGCCTCCGTCATTTTTGAATGAATTGGCGATCTTGATTAGGCGGTCAAGATGCCTCCGTCATTTTTGAATGAACTGGCGATCTTGATTAGGCGACCAAGATGCCTCCATCATCTTTCGATGATCTGGCGATCTTGAATAGGCGATCAAGATGCCTCCGTCATTTTTCAATGAACTGGCGATCTTGATTAGACGACCAAGATGCCTCTGTCATCTTTCGATGATATAGCGATCTTGTTTAGGCGACCTCCATCCTGCACTTTGTTATTGAAATAAACTGGAGAAGTTTTATTTATTCGGAATAAAATGCAGTAGTTACAAGTATTTCGCCCAGGGGAGTTATTGGAAATATTTCTTCAAATGCTCAGCGTTCCAAGGATGGGGGAGAGTTTTTCCGTTCATGTCTTCCAGCCAATAAGTTCCTGGTCTAGTTACCTTGACGACCTTGTAAGGGCCTTCCCATGTTGGTCCTAATTTCCCAGTATTTGGTTCTTTGGTTGATAGGGTAACTTTTCGCAGAACTAGGTCGCCCGGTAAGAATGATCTGTGCTTGACCCTCTGATTGAAATATTTGGCGACCTGATGCTTATAAGCTGCTTGGCGTATGCCTGCTTGTTCCCGCTTTTCCTCAAGGAGGTCGAGATTGAGTCTCAGCTCGCCATCATTGCTATCTTTATCAAAGTTTGAAGTCCTAAAACTCGGCATTCCGATTTTGACAGGTATCACTGATTCGGTTCCATAAACCATGGAATAAGGCGTTTCACTAGTAGGAATCCTGCTAGTAGTGTGATATGCCCATAATATGCTCGGCAAGTCTTCCACCCATTCTCCTTTGGATTTCTCCAATCTCATTTTTAAATTTCTGAGGATGGTTCTGTTATTGACTTCTACTTGGCCATTGGCTTGAGGGTGACCGGGCGAGGAGAAATGATGTGATATGGCGAGGTTCGAGCAAAATTTCCTGAATCCGTCGTTGTCGAATTGCCGGGCATTGTCTGAGATAAGAACCTTTGGAATTCCAAATCGGCAAATGATACCCTTCCAAACAAAGTTCCTCATATTCTTTTTCGTGATTTTGGCCAGTGGTTCAGCTTTTACCCACTTTGTGAAGTAATCAATAGCTACGATTAAGAACTTCCTCTGTAATGGAGCTTGAGGCAAAGGCCCTAGTATGTCGATCCCCCATTGGGCGAATGGCCAGGGGCTGGTAATTAGCACCATCTCGGTATGGGGAAGGTGGCTAGATGGAGCGAACCTTTGGCATTTGTCACACTCCCTGGTGTATTTCGCTGTATCCTGTCCCATCTGAGGCCAAAAGTAGCCTTGGCGAATCGCCTTTCGTACCAGCGACCTTGCTCCCGAATGGTTTCCACAGATGCCTTCGTGGATTTCTCTCATCACATAATTGGCTTCTTCAGGTTGGAGACATCTTAGGAGGGGACCAGAGAAAGATCGTTTATATAAAATTCCATGAAGCAGGCAAAACCTTGCAGATCTATGGCGAATTTGACGAGCTTGGAGTTTATCTGCAGGTAATGTACCGTTCCGAAGGTAGGTGGCGATCTCATCCATCCAGGTCGGATTTGTTTCTGTCATACAGATAGATTTGGCGACCTCAATGCTTGGTTTGGACAAGAATTCCAACGGTATACTTCTGTCTGATATAAAATCCAAAGCTGAAGCGAGATTGGCTAGGGCATCCGCTTTTCTGTTTTCTTCTCTGGGGATTTGTTGAATGGTGAACCTTTTGATCTTCTGAGTTAAGCGTTTGACTTCATCTAGATAAGATGCCATCCGTGCGTCCCTAGCGAGGTAATCTCCCTGAACCTGGTTGGCGACTAGTTGAGAATCACTGTAGGCTTCAATTGATTGGACTCCCAATCTTGTGGCGACCCGTAGTCCGACGAGGAGGGCTTCGTACTCCGCTTTGTTATTGGTGACTTTAAACCCAATCCGTATGGCATATTCCATATGTTCACCTTCCGGGGTTTGGAGAACAAGCCCTACACCGCATCCGTGTTGATTGGAAGACCCATCAACATACAATGTCCATTTGTCGAGCCTCTCCCCCGAGTTGTCGAGACTGTTTTCCGAGCTTTCGAGGTCCTTTTCTGAGTTGCGAATCCCTTCCTCCGAGAATTCTAGATCGGGCTTGTGAGTGGATTCAGCAATAAAGTCAGCTAAAGCCTGGGCTTTTATTGCCGTCCTCGGTTTGTAGTTAATATGGAATTCGCTCAACTCAATGGACCATTTCAGGAGTCTCCCCGAGGTATCTGGTCGTTGAAGAACCTGTTTCAACGGCTGATCGGTTAACACGGTGATGGGATGGGCTTGAAAATAGTGGCGAAATTTTCTGGCGGCAATCAGGAGGGCGTAGGCGAGCTTTTCAATCATCACGTATCTGTTCTCAGCACCTATTAGGACCTTACTAACATAGTATACCGGTTTTTGGACATGGTCTTCTTCTCGGATGAGCACGGCACTTACTGCTGTGGTCGAAACGGCGAGGTATATGAACAATTCTTCCCCCGTGGTTGGAACCACAAGCAGAGGAGGAGACCCTAAATACTCTTTGAGGTGTTGAAAAGCTTCCTCCGATTCTCTCGTCCACTGGAAATTTTGATTTTTCTTCAGGATTTTAAAGAACGGTAAACATTTGTCTGCCGATTTGGAAATAAATCGGTTAAGGGCGGCAACCCGCCCAATTAACTGCTGGACTTCACGAATATTTCTGGGCGGGCTCATCCCGAGCAGAGCTTGAATTTGGTCTGGATTAGCTTCAATTCCACGTTTGGTTACCAAGAACCCTAAGAATTTTCCGGATGATACGCCAAAAATGCATTTGGAAGGATTCAACATCATCCTGTGTTTCCTCAGAATGTTGAAAGCTTCTTCAAGGTGGGCGACGTGCTTTGCTGCTTCAAGGCTTTTAACGAGCATGCCGTCTATATATATACTTTCATGGTCTTTCCGATCAGCTCTTTGAACATTCTGTTCACCAATCTTTGGTAAGTAGCCCCAGCATTTTTGAGACCAAATGGCATGACCTTGTAGCAATACAATCCTCGTTCCTTGATGAATGAAGTTTTCTCTACGTTAGGAGGAAATATCTTGATCTGGTGATATCCTGAAAAGGCATCCATGAAGCTAAGAAGCTCGTGCTTAGATGTGGCGTCGACTATCAAATCAATTTTTGGCAGTGGAAAACTGTCTTTTGGGCACGCTTTGTTGAGATCAGTGTAGTCCACGCATACTCTCCACTTCCCCCCCTTTTTTGGGGCGACGACGACATTAGCTAACCAATCTGGATATTGGGCTTCCTTGATAACTTTAGATCTGATGAGTTTGGCGACCTCCTCGTCGATAACTCGAAGTCGCTCGGGGGCGAATTTCCTTCTCTTCTGGCGAACTGGAGGATTTGCCGGGTTGGTCTGCAATTTATGCATGGCGACCTGCGGATCTATCCCCGGGACGTCGCCTTGAGACCAGGGAAAAACGTCAAAATTTCTTTTTAAGAATTCCACCAAAGCGTTGCGCAGTTCTTCGGCAAGTTCTGTTCCGATCATAACGTGGCGATCAGGATATTCCGGATGGATGAAAATTGGGATAGTTTCTTCAAGGGGCTTAGTGTTTTCGGTTTCTCGGGGATCAATCAAGACCACATGTTCCACCTCGTCCCTCAAAGATTCCATCTCGCCATCGTTGATCGGTAATTGCTATTGGGTATTCGGTACCGGGAGGGTCTCGATCTTCATGGCCGAAATGAAACATTGTCTGGCCACTTTCTGGTCGCCCCGCGCTTCACCCACTCCTGCCGAGGTGGGGAACTTCATCTTCAGGTGGTAGGTTGAGGTAATCGCCCTAATTCCGCCTAGAGTTGGGCGTCCTAAAATGGCATTGTAGGGGGAAGGGCAATCAACTACAATGAAGTCCTGCCAAACAGTAGTTTGGCGAGGTTCTGTCCCCAAAGTAACCGGCAACTTGACCCATCCCAGTGGATGAGTCAGATTTCCTCCAAATCCCACCAAAGGCGTCATAAAGGGCTGCAACTTGTCGAGGCCTATCTTCATTTTTTTAAATGCGGAGATGAACAGAATGTCATCCGAACTACCATTGTCGACCAAAATTCTTTGGACGGTAAAATTGGCGATGATGCCCGAAACGACCAGGGCGTCGTCATGAGGTAGATGCAGGCCTTTCAGGTCATCATTGTTGAAGGTAATGGGTGGGTGGACATCGGCCATTGGCGAGGAGAGGTTGTAAACTTTTGCGGATAGCATACCTGCACTTCTGGCGTGCCTCTTTCTGGATGAATTCGAGCTTCCTCCGGACCCAAACCCACCGTGTATTACCTGAATGTCTCCAGCAATAGGTCGATTGTCTCCGTATCTTCTTTCTGGAGAATTGGGGGAATGGCAATCCCCAATGTATTTTCTTAGATACCCTCTCTTGATGAGGTCAGCTATTTGCTCCTTCAGATGAAAACAGTCTTCGGTATTATGGCCATGGTCTCGGTGAAACTCGCAGTATTTGTTTTTGTTTCTCTTCCGGGGATCAGTCTTGATTTTCGAGGGCCACTTGACGAACTCTTCATGCTTGATTTCTGTGAGGACTTGGGCAATGGGAGCATTAAGCGGAGGCAACACCAGCTCGGTGCGGCGAGGTGGAGTACGAGGTCGCTTGTCATTGGTCCGCGTTGAGTCTCGATTAGGCTTCTTGCTCCTTCGTTCATCGTCCTTATCATCAGATCGCCTTGTATCAGGCTCTTTCCTCTTGTGGTCCTCCTTCCCTCTTCGCCTCCGTTTGGCTTCGGCCAATTCCTCCGCGGCGATGTACTTGTCGGCTTTACTTTGAAGGACGGACAATGTCTCCGAAACATTCTTGGACAGAGAATCGAACAAGGGACCTGGGCAAAGTCCCTCCATCATTGCCATGACGACCACCTTGTCACTGGGGTCTTCAACTTCTAATATAGCCTAGTTAAATCGCTTCACATAATCCTTCAAGTTCTCCGTTTCCTTCTGGTGGATGGTGAAAAGATGGGACGCGTTCTTCTGCCTGACCCCGTAGCTTATGAAATTAGCTACGAAAAGTCTGCTCAGTTCACCAAATGAATCTATGGTTCTGGGAGTCAACTTTCGGAACCACGATCTCGCCGTCCCCTTTAGTGTAGCAGAAAAAACTTTACACATGACCTCATCCGAGTAACCCTGGAGATGCATCAGATTTTTGTAAGAATCCAGGTGATCCATAGGATCTGTTTTGCATTCATAGATCCCGAGTTGAGCAGGTAGTTTGAACCTGGATGACACCTTGGCTCTCATTATTCTTTGGATAAAAGGTGGTTCAGTTTGCCTGATCAAAGCATCTACAGTTATTGGGGCACCGGTCCCCGTGTTGATGGCGTCCAGGCGAGCGTCCAGATCCCTAATTTTCTGGGAAGTGGACATGTCTTGTTCCTGACGGACCCGACGAGGGGATCTGCCCCGTCCAACTCCGTTTCCTGCTCTGGCGTCTTGCTGGATGATGACCCTGATGATGGGCTTCTTTCCCGTCGAGGGTGAGGGCTAAGAGAAAGACGGCGTCTGTCTCTTCCGGTGCTATGGTGACTTTGGGATACATTCCCTGATAGGTGAGAGCGACGAGGAGCCGGAAGAGGTAGTGGTTGATTATTCGTGGCGAGATGCTGTAAAAGGAGGGCATTATTTTCATTCATGATTTTCATCTATTCGGCCATCCCACGTATCTCATGATGGAGGCCCTCTAGATCTGGAGCTTGGCTAGTGTTGGCCATTGGACGTACTCTGTTATCCAAAGGGCTGCTAGTGCTTGGTCTGGATAATAATCGGCTGCGCAGGTGCATAGGAACTAGAGAACTATCGTTCCCACAGACGGCGCCAAACTGTTGTGGTAAAAATCTGGGAGAGCAACCAACAGTCAGAATTGCTCCTCGGCCTCAGCACTGGACCTCGGCCTAAACTGGGGCGACCTGCACAGCAACGAGTAAAAGTAATCGGCCGGGGTGAGGCCGCTCAAAACCCCTCCGGCGTATGAATCAGACCAAGGTGACCAGAGAATAAGGCAGTATGGAGAGCACAATAAAAGTGTGTAATGCCTGTGTTGAGCGTACCTTTTTGGTTGTGGGGGAGCGGCCTTTATATAGACGGGAGAACTGAGTCGTGTCAGTGTAGTATGGCGAATTCCTCGGAAGGATAAACATGGAATGTTATCCCAATTAAATCTGGAGTTTAATCAAGAGGCTGCCAACTGGTGATTACTCCGGAATTATAGGCGACGTTGTGGAGTTGGAGTCTATTGGAAACAGTTCTCTTGTAGAGGTGAAACTCTTTATGGAGATGGACTTCAATCAGGTAAGGAGTCTTGTGATAGCAGATCTCTTAATGGAGATGGGGGTCCTTTTGGAGAGAAGTCTTTGAGGAGACGTCTCTGCATTGGGCGAGGTAAATAGTCTCGCCCTATGGCGAAGTGGAGGATATGTAAATGGAATGGAGTTTAAATTTATTAACAATATGAGGCGACCTGAAAGGCGAGTTCTGAACCTTTAGGCGACGTGCTTTGCTCGGAACATCTGTTGGTTCGAATTATTCCACATCAATATATTTTGTACACATACCTTTTGGTCATTTAATGTAATACTTGCTTCGCATGAATTTTTTTGAGTGCTTCATTGTAGACTTTGATCTTTGATAATAATGGTTTTCAAGTTGTGGAAAACCTTGCACCGATTCTTCCCCCCTTATTTTTCTTATTGTGGTCACTTAATGGGGCAAACATCTCTCAAGATTCACATATATAAATATAGAAAAAAATCTCAATAACTAGTATTTTTTAAGACAAATGACAATTCAGTTCTATCAATTTTTCATTTGAACAATCAAGTTCTATTTTACAAAATTTTGGACAATTAAGTT
>BRYE01000001.1:9525000-9527500 GCA_030159115.1 Actinidia arguta var. hypoleuca
TAGCAACTAATATTTTAAAATTATATAAATTCACAAGTTGAAATTGGTATTATATTTTATTTACAATTATAAATTTTGTGTTTTATACGTACATTCGCCTTTCAAAAATTAAAATTATTCATCCAAACTCTTGTCAGGTAAAGAGTCTGATTGGATCACAGTCTTGCGGGTTGATCGGAGGGTGAACCAATTAATTGACGTAATGGATCACATTATAGAGTTTGAACTTTGACGAGTCTCACCCACTTTGCCTTCAACAATCTTTATTTGCCATCATGAACTTGTTCCTTTTGAATTAGAGGATTCAATGGAAGAAAAGAAAAAGGAGAGAAAAAAAAATGAATAGATTTAATAACTCAAATTATTTTTTTTCATGAATCCCTTTCCTTGATCCAAATACAGCATAAATGAATTTATATAAGAGCCAGGAAAGATTTTGTTAAAGAGTACACCCTGCTATTGATTAACAAAGTTTAAAATGTTTATACATTTCATACAAAATGTGTGAACAATTTTATATTAACCAATGGCTTTTAGGTTGTGCTTGGATAGAGAATTCATGGAGGCAAGAGCAGATGCAAGATTTTGATTTTAAGAAGGTAAATATACATATAAAATACGGTATTTGTGACCTACACATAAAATAATTTTAACTTTTGACGGTGAACTATTATAATTTAAACATATTAATTTAGATAATGCTCCATAAAATTGAGATTTTTTTTGAAAACAATCGCCCCCAATCACTCTTACTTGGATCCATTCCTATGTAGTGAGATTCGTGGAAGGAAAAGAAAAGTTGAAGGAAAACATGAAGTAAAATGGGATTTTTTTTCTTTATAAATTCTCCACCAACACCATTACAGTATGGGAAAACTTTGTTTGCTATCCATATAGGGAAATTTTTCCGCAACTTTTGTTTTTTGCTATCTTAAAAGCTATACCAAAATATTTTTTTATTGTTTTTGCTTCTATTTGTGGACAAAAAATAACTAAATTTGAAAAAAGCTAATTTCTTTGATGCCACATTTTAATATTTTTCAACTACTGATTTTAGATAATAAACTTTTAACAGTAAATTCAATTACAACAAAAAATGAAGCTTCTTAAAAATTAGTTTTTAGCTTTTTAAAGTTGTTTTTTGAAAATACTTTGGCATAATTTCCAAGAAAAAAAATAAGCGCAAAGAAACACTTAGTTTTTGACTAACTAATTGTTTGCGGTGAGACTGCAATACACAAACTCACAAATGGATATATAGTGCGTCCAAATATAATACTATCATAACCAATCATAATATTCACAATAACCAATCGTAACAAAAAAAAAATTACAAATTTTCTTTACTAAAAGAAGTCATAACATTTATTACAGTGACTTTTGTTAACATATATAACCCCATAACATTTACCACACTAATTACAACATACATTACAACAAATTATAACATTCACTATAATTGATCCTAACATTTACTATTCACACCATATGTACTTAAATTCTGTCTTGTTTGTACACTAGAATGACACCACTTCTAGAATTTAATTTGAGTAGGGGCTACCAAAGGCAAAGGTGAAGATTGCAAGAAACTAACCCACACAAAACAAGTCGAGACATATTTCTATGGGGGGTCCAGGGCTATGCTAACTGAGTAGGTATTCGGGCTAATTTTGGATAGTTTCTCAATTGTTGTACGTCATCCTTGTGAGAGAGTCATGCTAATTTTCTTCGGACTCCATTAATTTGTCAAGAATTTGACGTGAAAAAATTATTTAGATGAAAAGTCAATTAAAATAAGGTAAAGGAAAAGAAAACTTAATTTGGTAGGAAAACTTAGATGTCGTAGTTCAATTGTAGAATAAGTCTTTTATAAAATCTTGTGTTTTGCGGGATATGTTTTGACATAAATCTAATCGTTAATTCTACAATTTTTCTACAAACGAAACAATAAGAAAAAATGAGCGAAACTAAAGTTTTCGAGTACTTTCATTTCAATTTAGCTTAATTATCTAGACATTTTTTGAATTAGCACTCTTTGTTACTTTGCCTCCATCCAACAAACCGCTCATTTACAGTCTTTTAACTATTAAAAGTTATCACTCTGACTCTCTCCGTTAATGTTATGTCTAAAATTCTGTCATTTACACTGCACATACTTGAATTTATTGATCCATAATTTTAGAAATAGAACTTAGTTGATGCTGATGCAAGAGTGCCGCTAAAATGAAGTTGTAGACATTTATGAATGTAGGTTGCTCACTAATAATGTTATAAATA
This sequence comes from Actinidia arguta var. hypoleuca, assembly GCA_030159115.1. Lineage (NCBI taxonomy): Eukaryota > Viridiplantae > Streptophyta > Magnoliopsida > Ericales > Actinidiaceae > Actinidia > Actinidia arguta. The sequence goes on from BRYE01000001.1 coordinate 9,527,278, forward strand.
CTAAAAAGTTTATTAAAATTTATTAAATATACTTATGGCACAACCACATATATTATACCCATCAATATTTCAACTATACACCTGACTTCCTGAGAAGTATGCATGAAAATAATGATTGGTTTCTTCAAATAGAAAATCTTGAGGAGTAGGTCTAAGATAGAAATGTCTTCCTGACCCTACATATATTGTATGTGGATTATATTTATAATGACTTATTTTGTTA
>BRYE01000001.1:9535000-9537500 GCA_030159115.1 Actinidia arguta var. hypoleuca
GCCCTTTGGTAGCGAGGTGAGTTCCCATGCGTTATTCTTCTCGATTGCCTTGACTTCTTCATCCATAGCTTCTCTCCATCTTTTGTCTTGAACGGCTTCTTCAAAATCTAACAGCTCATAATTGGCAAATAAACAAAAAGCGTAGGATTTTTCAGTACCTCGTACAACTCGATGGGAGTTCTCGTTTTTCTATGCACTTGGGACGAGGAACTTGATGAAGATAAGGATTATGATGCCGGAGAACCACTTTAGCTTGGAGATGAGGGAGGTGACGGAATAAGACCTTCCAACGCCTTAGTTTCTTGACCTTCTTCAAAAAACATACTTGAGTTGTTCCATTCTTCTTGAGCTTTCCACTCCCATGTTAATTTTATCTTCATTAAACTCCACATCTCTGCTTAAAGTAACTTTGCCATTTCTTGGATATACAACTTGTAGCCTTTGGTTCTTGAATCATAGCCAATAAACACAAGTTCTTTGCTTCTATCAGCAAGCTTGTTCCTTCTTTGTTTTGGTACATGTGCATAGGCGATGCTCCTGAACACCCTTAGGTGCCCAACACCTGGCTTCCGTCCACTCCAAGCTTCTTGTGGTGTCATGTTCTACAAGCTTCTCGTAAGGCAATGATTTAGAATATAAACAGCACAATCAATAACTTCATCCCAGAACGCTTTAGGCATATGCTTGCTTATCAACACGCTTCTCACCATATTAAGAATGGTTCGATTTTTCTGCTCAGCCACTCAATTTGTTGAGGTGTGTATGAAGCCATAAGGGAGTTCCGAATCCCATGTTTATCACAAATGCTTTGAATTCTTTTGATGTGAACTCTCCACCTCTATTTGACCTGATGGATTTAAGAAAACATCCACTTTCTTTCTCCACATAAGCCTTAATTTTTTTGAAGACATTAAACACCTCTGATTTATTTGTTAAAAAATAAACTCAAGTTTTTCTGATGAAATCATCAATAAAGGTTAAAAAATATTTGCTCCCTCCAAGAGAATTCAGAGAGATTGGACCGCAAATGTCTGTATGGATGAGTTATAGCAGCTTCAATGCTCGAGATGTTGCTTCCTTTGGGAAATTACTCCAGTGATGCTTGCCGAGTAGACAACCCTCACAAAATTGCTCCGGATGATTTATAAATGGTAATCCTCTTACCATGCTTTTCTTTTCCAACAACTTAAGACCACCAAAGTTTAGGTGGCCAAATCTTAAAAGCAATAGACAAGAAGTATTTTTGACAAATGCACTCAAGCATTCCACATCATCACCTTGAACATTAAGAAGAAACATCCGATTTTTTGTCATTTGGACTTTTGCAATCAACCTTCCTATTTCATCACTAATGAGAAGACCAAGATTTGCCATATTGATAACATAGCCCCTTTCCAACATCTAGCCCAAACTCAGAATATTATTCTTAATATTAGGAACATAATACACATTAGAAATGAATTGATGACCTCCATTTCTTTGACGAATCAGAATCTTTCCCTTCCCCTTTATTGGAACTTTCAAAGAATCACCAAAAGTGACTTGGCCATCCACGGATTCATCTAAGTCAACAAACATACTTTTCTTTCCACACATGTAATTACTGGCACCGCTATCAAGATACCACATATCTTGCTTTTCTTCATCTCCTTTGAATACTAACAAAACAACATGTTCTTTTTTGCCTTCTTTTTCAATGTAGTTATTCTCTCAATCAACATGTCTAGAAGTTCGATGCCAACAATCCATAGAATAATAATCATATTTTTTGTAATTGAAACATTGAACTTGTGATTTATCAGACCTTCCTCTTCCATAAGATCTTCCTCTTCCACGGCCTCTTGTAAACTTTGGATTTTGATATTCATAGTTTCTGGCTTGGAAGCTGCCTCTTCCTCCTTGTCCACGACCTCTGAATGTTCCTCGGCCTTGACATCAGTTACTAACTCTGCTTCGCTATTCATGATTTCTTTCCTTAGATTGTTCTTGACCTTCTTTTAGGCTTAATTTTGATTGCAAAACTTTCTCCAACGGCTCTTGTCTTTTTTCAAATCTTTGTTCATGGGCTTGCAAGGAACCCATGAGTTCATCAATCGTCATGGACTGCAAATATTTGGCTTCTTCAATGGCAACATGATGTAGCCATACTTCTGATCAAGTGATCGAAGTATTTTTTTCTATCACACAAACATCTTCAATGTTTTCTCAATTTCGCCGAAGTTGATTCACAATGGATAAAACCCTTCTGAAGTAGTCAGAGATTAACTATTTTTCTTTTATTTTCAATTGTTCAAATTCCTTTCGAAGAGTTTGTAATTGTACCTGTTTCACCTTCTCCACTCCTTTGTAGGAATTTTGAAGTATCTCCCATGCTCCTTTTGATGTGGTTGCATTAGCAATCTTCTCGAAAGAATTTTCTTTCATTTCCTGATATGTCAAGAAAAGAGTCTTCTTGTCTTTTTCCTAGAATCTCTAAGAGTATCTCGTTGGACAGTAGTCA
>BRYE01000001.1:9545000-9555000 GCA_030159115.1 Actinidia arguta var. hypoleuca
GTAAATATACTTATACTCTAGTGAAAAATATGGGCACAATATTTAGAATTGCTTATTTCGAGTGTTTGGATGAATTTGTATATATAAGGTTTGTGATATGTAACGGGCGAATTTGATTTTATTCAGATATTTAATTTGGCATTAAGATCCTGGGGTTTTAATGATCATTTGTTTATTTCTGTTATTCGTGCCTTCAACGCACAGCATTGATTGCCTTGTCTGACACTTACGGCCAAGTGATGATCTCAGCAAGCCGGCTCCGAGTGATGGCGTAAGGCCACTCACTATTAACATCATCAAGTTGATTAGGCATCAAAACACATATAATTGAAACATTTGTCATAAAAGTCATGTTTGCTACATTGTTATTGTTGTGGTGGAAATTTAGTAAGAGAAACTAACAGTCAGAATTGCCCAACAATAACCTCAGGATTAACTTCGATCACCTCAGTATTGACTTTGATCGCCTGCACAAGAAAACAAATGTTATTAGCCGGAGTTGGGCCACTCAAAACTCCTCTGGCGTGGAGATGAGATCATGATGAACTTACTAGAGAAAGCACGAAAGAGAAATTGTATAGCACTATCTCAGAGTGAGAATGCAATTACCCCTTTCTAGAGAATTATGAGCCGCCTTTTATAGATGAAGTGTAAGGTTTCGAAAATATTTTTTTTATTTTGATGCATAGGTGACATCATTGTGTGTGTGTGTGTGTGTGTGTGTATCGTTATGGACTTTAGTATATCTGGAACCAATTAAATTAAATTAGGCCACATGTGGGGTAGTGGGCCTAGGTATATTTTATCTTGGGCTTGAAAGAATTGGTAATGGGCTAGAGAGAGAGGGTGGGCGAAATACTTGGTCAATCACTAATTTGATTCTTTTTGTATTTGCCAAACAAGGCCTCAAGGGCCTTGAAAGCCATTTAATGTACTTCTCTCTCTCCTCCCTTTGACCTAAACAAATTAATCTCAACATTTATTTCTTCCTCTTCTCTCTCTAGGGTTTACTTCTTGACGCTAGATTTGAGGGTGTGAAGTGTGATTTGAGTAGTAATCATTTGAAAGAAGATTATCTACTCGACGGGGGTTTCGTATTGAGCCAAGAACATTTGGAATCAGAGCTAGTGGAGCTTGGGAATTCATCTCATATTCTTTATCCTTTTAGGAGGTTGCATTGCTTCGATTTGAGGTAAAGGAGGTTTCTTCGTTAGGGTTCTATTTTGGGTTGGTGTTAATGGCTATTATATAGCCTATTGAGGTATTATTTTGGGTGTTGAACCCTAAATAAAAAACTTAGTTTGAAATAAAAATTGAAAGTTCTGAAAATCTGGAAATGTTCTATTTTCTGCGATGTCTATCGGTAGTCTTATTTTTTTCTACTAGTAGTTCCCTTTGTTTTTTGAAGCTGGCTCGAGGGTCTGACCTACCGATAGTAATATTTCTTCTACCGGTAGTTATTAATTGTATTTTGCCACTGAATTATTGTCTATCGGTAGTACTTTTTTCACTATCGGTAGTGATTTGTTGCATATTAGCCACTGGTTGATCGACTACCGATAGTACCTTTTTCAATACCAGTAATGAATACTTTTATTTCATCTCGGGATGGTCTTCTACTGGTAGTACTCTTTTTTACTATCGGTAGTGATTTATTTACTTTTGTCTCTGGATCACTGTCTACCAGTAGTGACCTGCTGTAACAGTTTTACAAAAAAATTTAATACTTGCATGTTTATATGATTTACATTAATGCTTTTAGCAAATGTAACTTTGTGAATGTTGGATTTTGAAATAGTTTTGGAAATGACATGCTAAGACGTACCGGAATAACTTGGCTTAGATTAAACCCGAGGTGAAAGACCTAGATAACAACCGCGTGGAAGGGAATGTCATGCCTTCGGTTAGCAACCGATAAATTGGCCAGATATTGAGTATGTCAAACATTTGGTGAAAGTCCGAGAAGTGGGCCGAATATTGTCTCATATGCTTATTGCATGACGATACTGATTAGGTACTAGCCTAGGTGTGTTATTCGGAAAGGTTATTACTTTTTGTGAAAAAGCCAAAAAGTTTGTGAAATCATTGATTTGAAAAATTATGAAATAAATGCTTTTGAGAAAAGCCAAAAAATGTGAAAACTTAATGATTTATGAAATCGTGGATTGAAAATCAAAAATATATTTTGATATGAATGAAAGCATACTTTATTGCATCATGTTTTTATTGTATAATTATGTATCATGATTTTGGCTTGAAATATCAAGTTCATTGTTAAATCTTTTTAAGGTAACTCACCTTTACTATGAAATAAATTTCAAGTACGAAGAGTTATCCTAATTCGTGAGGCATGTAGATTGCCGTTTAGTTTTCTTTTATTTTTAGAAAACTTATTTATGTGTTTTTTTTAGAAATTGTAATATTCTTTTGGCCCGATATGGGCATTGTTCATGGGATATCATTTTATTTTGTATTTGATAACTCATGGAGAGCATGATCTCACGGGAGGGGTAGATTAGTTGTACTCTTATATTATGATAAAAATATATATTTTTCGTATTGTATTTTGCTGGTTTTTCTTTAATTAATGTGTATGCTTACGTTGTCGGATCGTGTTTTATTCTGGGCATGACAACATGGTATCAGAGCTCTAGGTTCGAATACATATGAGCCGTGGGGTAGTTAGACCACGTTTGTTTTAGTGTCTAAGTATTGAGAGGTAACACGAGGGTATTACATAAGTATTGAGGAGTAACGTGAGTGTACTACCCACGTAATGGGAATAACATGTAGCATACGTGTTCATATATATATATATATATATATATATATATATATATATATATATATATATATATATATATATATATATATATATATTATAGGGCCATGTAACTCTACATGTTATTGTTATAAGTATCGTAAAGTAATGCATTGGCTTAATCATGAATGAATATGATTATCTTATCATTTTTTAGTGGCATCGTGTAAAACATGCCACCACATCAAGCAATGTTACTTACAGGAGCTCGTGTAGCCTCGTGGGAACCGTAAAGAGGAGGATGGTGAAAATCACCAAGAGTTGGTGATGGGAGGAGGAGCTAATGCTCTTGGAGGAAACGTTGGAGGCGTTAGAGGTGCTCCACCGGTGGTATTTGGTGGCGCAAAATTTATACAAGGAGTGTTCACCGCCATTGAACAAGTGGTGAGGAATAAGGTGCAAACAATGCAAGTTCCGGTTAGAGTGACGGACTCTAGGACTACTACGGCCATGAAGGCCTTTCTACAACTTCGCCTACCTACATTTAGGGGTGAATCAGATCCATTGATTGCGGAAGATTGGTTGGAGCAAGTCACAAGAGTGTTAGACACGATCTTGGTGACGGAGGAGAAGTTGAGGGTGTTATTCGACGCCCTTCAATGGTGGAAGATCGTGGAGGAGAATGTGGCTAAGAAATGGAAGCCATTTAAGAAAGCTTTCTTAGATAAATACTTTACGGATACGGCTAAGTAGGTGTTGAGAATAGAATTCATTAATTTGGTTTAAGAGAGTATGAATGTAGCTCAATATGAGGCCAAGTTCACTAGTTTGTCAGGTTCGCAAGGACATTTGTGTCAACAGAGGAAGAGAAGACGAAACAATTTATGTGAGGGCTTAGGCTTTCCATAAGGAATAAGATTGTGGAAAACTTGATCAAAGTTTACTCGACCATGGTGAGCTCAACAACGGCTATAGAGGAAACTTGGAATGAGATGAGGAAGATGACGAATTCAAAATCCCAACGTGAGGGTACGAATGCTCAATCTAAGGGAAGAAATCAAAAAGTTCTAGGTCACAACAGCAGTATCCTGCTATGTCTTTACCTACTATTTTAGTAGCATCATCTAGCTAGACATCTCGGGGAGGACTGATTTGTTTTGGTTGTCACCAGTTGGGGCATAGTGTTGTAGACTGCCCATTGAAGGTTCAACAGTAGAGGCAGTTGCAATAGAGGGGACAATCTCATGGACCAGCACAGGAGCAGTCATTAGTTAGGGGGTCACCTACTTATTTTTAGTGTGATCAAGTTGGTCATGTCATGAGGTAGTGCACGCAGAGAAAGAACAGTCAGGGAGCTACAGGGTCGCAGCAACCTACGTAGTCAATTCAAACGTCTAGGGCCACTCCAGCATCTACGTCAACTCGGTCTTTTTATCAATCGAGACCACAAGCTTTGGGTCAACAAAGTCAAATGACTCATGGGTGGGTTTACACTATGACATCAGCAGCGGGACCGTCAGGAAAAGCGGGCCAACAAGAGTCGCAGTTGGATACCTCTGTTGTGCAAGGTACTTTTCTTATTTTTAATTCATGGGTTCGTGTTCTCATCGACACAGGAGTATCACATTCATTCATCGCATTATCGTTTGCTTTGGCATTGGGGTTAGAGATTGAGGTGTTAGATTCAGTATTTTGTTAGACACTCCAGTTGGAGGTAGGACAACTTTAAGATGAGTTTGTAGGTCTTGCAAGGTTGAGATTGCCGATCAACATTTCGTGTTTGACTTCATTGTGTTAGATATGACGAGTTTTGACGTAATCCTTGGTATGGATTGGTTGATGGGTTATCATGCTACAATAGATTGTGTTCGGCATCGGGTTACTTTTTGTACACCCGAGGGCGACCGTTTTTATTTTGTGGGAGATTGGGGTGGTGGTTTTGTCCCATCGTCTACTGATGTGCGTAAACAAGAAAAAATGAATTTTCTTTTCTCGGCTAACTTGGTCGACAAGGGTAACATGGTTAGCGTGGCTTTGCCACCGGTTGTTTCTGACTTTTCAGATGTCTTTCTGGAAGATTTGACGGAGTTAACACCGTACCGGGAGATCGAATTCTCTATTGATCTTATACCGGGCACCACGCCCATCTCAATACCACCGTATCATTTTGCATCGGCAAAGTTGCAAGAGTTAAAAGTTCAAATTCAAGACTTGTTGATAAAGATTTTATCCAACCTAGTGCATCACCGTAGGGAGTTTCAGCTTTGTTTGCTAAGAAGAAGGATGGGTCACTTCGAATGTGTGTTAATTACTAGCAACTGAATCGTGTAACTATAAAGAACAAGTATCCACTACCGAGAATCAATGACTTATTTGACCAATTGAAGGGTTTGAGTTATTTCTCAAAGATTGACTTTAGATCGGGTTATCACCAATTACGGATCAAGGAAAGGGATATCGCGAAGATGGCTTTCCGCTCACGCTACGGTTATTACGAATTTCTTATAACGCCGTTTGGTCTTACAAATGCGCTAGCAGCTTTCATGGGCTTGATTAATCGTGTATTTCATTCGTATCTTGATCGATTTATAGTCGTGTTCGTGGACAACATCTTGATCTCCTCACCATCGATTGAATCACATGAGGAGTATCTGTGGATTGTGTTGCAACATTTATGAGAGCACCGTTTGTATGATAAGTTTAGCAAGTGCGAGTTTTGGATACTTGAAGTAAAGTTCTTAGGTCATGTTGTTTCTAGAAGTGGAGCAGTTGTGGACTTTTCAAAGATTGAGGCAGTGCTGAATTGGGAACGACAAAAGATCGTGTTCGAGGTTCATAGTTTCTTGGATTTAGCCGGTTACTATCGACGATTCGTAGAGAATTTTTTACGTTTAGCGGCACCGATGACTCGACTTACGAGGAAGGGAATTCATTTTGTTCAGAATGATGCTTGCGAGCATTCATTTTAGGAGCTTAAGAAGAGATTGACTTCGGCATCGATTCTTGTTATATCGGAGCGAGGGTTAGGTTGTACCGTGTACTGCAATACTTCACATGATGATTTGGGTTGCATGTTGATACAGTTGGGTAGGGTGATTGCGTATGGTTCACATTAATTGAAGACGCATGAGCAAAATTATCCTACTCACGACTTAGAGCTTGCGACCATCATATTTGCTTTGAAAAGTTAAAGGCACTACTTGTACAAAGAGCGGTTTGAAGTGTTTTCAGACCACAAGATCTTGAAGTACCTATTTGCGCAGAAGGACTTGAACTTGAGACAGCGACGCCGGATGGAGTAAATGGAGGACTACGACTTTGAATTACACTATCATCTTGGGAAGGCCAACGTTGTAGCCGATGCACTTAGTAGGAAATCTCTTAGTACATTTGCGAGCATTTTCATTCATGAATGAAAAATGCTTTAGGATCTCAATGAATACTATTTGCTTCTCAATGACAGATGAATTTGCTACCTTATTCACGTTGTCCACAGAACCGTCCATCATCAATTGGGTTATTGAGGCATAAATAGGATGTGGAGGCCAGGCGATTTATGACCGCATCGCTAGAGGTGTAGGAGCAACAAATTGGGTTTTACACTCAGACTAGGGTTTGAGATATAAGCCTAGATTGTTTGTACTTTTGTCTAGTAGAGATGACATTCTTCATGAGTTTCATCATTCACGACTTGTGACCGCATCGCTAGAGGTGTAGGGCCAACAAATTGGGTTTTACACTCAGACCAGGGTTTGAGATATAAGCCTAGATTGTTTGTACTTTTGTCTAGAAGAGACGACATTCTTCATGAGTTTCATCATTCACGACTTGCAGTTCATCCTAGAGTAACGAAGATGTACCATGATTTGTGTCGACAATATTGGCGGAGGCAAATGAAGAAAGATGTTGGCTTATTCATTTCGAAGTGTTTGACTTACCAACAAGTGAAAGCCGAACACCAGAAACTAGTAGGTTTGCTACAACCATTACCGATTGCTGAGTGAAAATGGAAGCATATTACTAAGAGGGCACAACACTGTTTGAGTTGTGGTCAATCATTTAACAAAATCCATGCACTTTCTTCCTATTCGTTTGTCAAACTCGGCAGAGGATCTTGGCATCGTTTATGTTCGTGAAATTATTCGACTTCACGGGATTTCGGTATCTATTGTTTTCGATAGGGATTTGCATTTTATATCTCTCTTTTAGAAAGGGATGCAGTCAGCTCTTGGTTCAAATTTGAGACTTACCATGGCTTTTCATCCTTAGACTGACGAGCAATCTGAGCGTACCATTCAAATTCTAGAAGACATGCTTCGGGCATGTGTGCTTGACTTTGGGAGATCATGAGAGGATCATTTAGACTTAGTAAAATTCGCGTATAATAATAGCTATCAAGCGAGCATTGGGATGGCACCTTTTGAGGCATGGTATGGCAGACCATGCAAGTCACCGGTGTGTTGGACCGATGTTGTAGAGGCAGCACTTGCAAAGTCAAATTGGGTCCGTGATACGACCGAGAAGGTGATCTTGATTAGAAAGCGTTTACTCACCGCACAAAGTCGTCAAAAGAATTACGTAAATGTTAAATGTCACTTGGAGTTTGCCGTTGGAGATAACGTATTTTTAAAGGTTTCACTCAAGAAGGGGTTGATGCATTTTGGGCATAGTGGCAAGCTATTGCCAAGGCTATTTGGTCCGTTTGAGATACTTGATCGTATTGGGGCTGTGGCGTATCGTCTCGCTTTACTATCGAAGTTGGCTTAACGTACACAATGTATTTCACATTTCTATGTTGCGGAAATATGAGCCCAATCCTTCACACGTTTTGGATTGGGAAGATCTTGTCATCAACGAGGATGTCACGTATAAGGAGCGACCGATTCGTGTGTTGGACACACGGGATCAAGTTCTTAAAGGGAAAACCAATTCATTGGTGAAGATTCTATAGTTTCATCATGGCGTGAAAAAGGCTACGTGGGAGCGCGAGTCCAAGATTCGCACAAAGTATCCAGATCTGTTTAACTCATCGAGTGCCTTTATCTAATTTCAAGGACGAAATTTTTTTAAGTGGTGGAGGTTGTAAGGTTTCGAAAATATTTTTTTTATTTTGATGCATAGGTGATGTCATTGTGTATGTGTATATATATTGCTATGGACTTTAGTGTAATTGGAACCATTTAAATTAAATTGGGCCACATGTGGGGGAGTAAGTCTAGGTATATTTTATCTTGGGCTTGAAAGGATTGGTAATGGGCTAGAGAGAGAGAGGATGGGCCAAATACTAAGCCATTTAATGTACTTCTCTCTCTCTCCTCCCTTCGACCTAAACCAATTAATCTCAACATTTATTTATTCCTTCTCTCTCTAGGGTTTGCTTCTTGAGGTTAGATTTGAGGGTGTGAGGTGTGATTTGAGTAGTAATCCTTTGGAAGAAGATTATCTACTTGACAGGAACTTCATTTTGAGCCAAGAACATTTGGAATCGGAGCTAGTGGAACTTAGCGCTTCATCTCATCTTCTTCATCCTTTTTGGAGTTGCATTGCTTCGATTTGAGAAAAATGGGGTTTCTTTGTTAGGGTTTTATTTTAGGGTGGTGTTAATGGCTAGTATATATCCTATTAAGGTATTATTTTGGGTGTTGAATCCTAAATAAAAAACTTGATTTGAAATGAAAATCAAAAGTTTTGGGAATTTAGAAGTGTTCTATTTTTTATGATGTTTACCGGTAGTCCTTTTTTTTCTACCGGTAATTCCCTTTATTTTCTAAAGCTGGCTCGAAGGCCCGACCTACCGGTATTAATATTTTTTCTACTGGTAATTATTAATTTTATTTTGCCACTGGATCGTTATCTACCAATAGTACACTTTTTTACTACCGATAGTGATTATTGGTATTTAGTCACTAGATCATTGTCTATCGGTAGTACTTTTTTCATTACCGGTAGTAATTTCTTGCATATTAGCTATTAGTTGGTCGACTACTAGTAGTACCTTTTTACTACCGGTAGTGAATACTTGTATTTCGTCTATGGATGGTCTTCTACTGGTAGTACACTTTTTCACTACCGGTAGTGATTTATTTAATTTTGTCTTTGAATCACTGTCTACCAGTAGTGACCTGTTATAATAGTTTTACAAAAACTTTTGAAAAGTAAATACATTTAGTTTATATTTATGATCATGACATTGTTTATAGTAAATGTATTCAAATGATTTTAATAATGACTATTATTGACGGTTTTAATACGTGCATGTTTATATGATTTACATTAATACTTTTAGCAAATGTAATTTTATGAATGTTGGATTTGAAAATAGTTTTCGAAATGACACGCTAGGATGTACCGGAATAACTTAGCTTAGATTAAGCCTGAAGTGAAAGACTTAGATAACAACCGCGTGGGAGGGCATGTCAAGCCTTCAGTTAGTGATCGAGAAACCGGATATTGGGTATGTCAAAACTTCGGTAAAAGTCTGAGAAGTGGGCCGGATATTATCTCATATGCTTAGTGCATGATAAGACTGATTAGATACTAGCTTAGGTGTGTCATTCGGAAAGATTATTATTTTTTGTGAAAAGCCAAAAAGTTTGTGAAATCATTAATTTGAGAAATTATGAAATAAATACTTTTGAGAAAAGCCAAAAAATATAAAAACTTTAATTTATGAAATCGTGGATTGAAATTCAAAAGTATATTTTGATATGAATGAAAGCATACTTTATTACATAATGTTTTCATTGTATAGTTATGTTTTATGGTTTTGGCTTGATACCTCAAGTTCATTGTTAAATCTTTTCAAGGTAGCTCACATTTACTATGAAATAAATTTCAAGTACCGAAGGTTATCCCGATTCGTAAGGCATGTAGATTGTTTTTTTTGTTTTTAGAAAACTTATTTATGTATTTTTGGAGAAAGTGTAATATTCTTTTGGTCCGGTGTGGGCATTGTCCATGGGATATCATTTTATTTTGTACTTGATAGCTCATGGAAAGCATGGTCCCACGGTAGGGATAGATTAGACGTACTCTGATATTATGACAAGAATATATATTTGTCGTATTGTATTCCGCTAGTTTTTCTTTAATTAATGCGTATGCTTACGTGGCCAAATCGTATTTTATCTGGGATGTGACATGGAGATTTCACAGACGTGTTAAAAGATCACGGCGTAATCATCGGGCAACCATGTAAGGAAATCATGGCCGAATATATCGATGTAATGGGTGGAGACT
>BRYE01000001.1:9560000-9565000 GCA_030159115.1 Actinidia arguta var. hypoleuca
ATTATGTGTGTCATTATTTATCTTACATTCTTTCACTTGTCTCATATGATAACTTTTCATATTAGGTTCAATAAAGTTAAACATAAGCGGGCGATAAATCCAATTCATCCTCACTTTGATTTGGTCATCATCGTAATACCTTAATTAAACAATCAACTAATGAGAGTCATGACAGTCGTATATCAAAAGTCAACATAATCCCTTCTATATATTACAACATTAGAAAACTGCTTAATACAGTTTATAAATTAGAAGTGTGTATAAATAATCCAACATAATATCTTTTAATAAAGACAATTCATGTTATCATTCATCCAATCTCATAAATGTATACATTGTGAAAAACAAAAAAATATTATAAACATAATTAAACGAGATCTCAAAATGTCCAATAAATCAAAAGATTAACATTCCGCAAAATTCAAAAATAGTAAATAACTATTATGGGTTACGATCAAGTCTCATTCGGTTAACATGATCATTAAATATCTTTGGCGGTATCCCTTTAGTTAATGGATCTGCAATCATAAGGTTTGTGCTTATGTGCTTATAGACACTCTTTGTTTCTGAATTTCCTTCTTAACGGCAAAGTATTTCAATTCCACGTGTTTAGCACTCTTAGAATACTTTTCCTTCTTGGAGAAAAACACAGTTGCGGTGTTATCATAATAAATTCTCAACAACTTGGCAATAGACTCGATTACTCCGAGTCCTGAGATAAAATTCTGCAACCACAATCCTTGAACTGTGGTCTCAAAGCATGCCACAAATTCAGTTTTCATAGCAGATAAAGTAGAAATAGTTTATTTTGCACTTTTTCATGATATCGTTCTTCCAGCTAATAGGATTAGATAATTAAAAGTAGACTTTCTACTATCAACACATCTAGCAAAATCCAAATCAGAGTAGTCAATTATCTTTAGATGATCAGACATCTTAAACGTGAGCATATAGTCTGGCCTAATGCAAGTTTATGCATACATTAAGCTTCCTACAACACAAGTATAAGGAATCATTTTTATTTGTTTATGCTCTAATTCATTCTGTAGATATTACATAATGTTGAACTTATCTCCTTTTTGAATTGGAGCAACACGAGCTGAGCAATTCTCCATATTAAATATTTCTAGAACTCTTTCAATGTAAGTTTTCTACGACAACCCTAACAATCCATGTCATGCCCCGGTTAAACCAAAACCCGGTCAAGTAAGCAAATAACTCAAATGCGAAAAAGTTAAACTAACTAACATGACAATACACAGTCATTTACATCAAAGTACAACTAAATTACTCCTCTCGTGGGACCATGATCTCCATGAGCTATCAAATACAAAAGATGGATGATAATCTATGGACAATGCCCACACCGGGTTAAAATAAAAATACAATTTCTAAAAATGCATGCCTATAAGTTTATCAAAATAAACTACACAACCGGCATCCATATGTCTCACAATTCAGGACAACTCTCGGTACCTGAAATTCATTTTATAGTAAAGGTGAGTTATCTTGAAAGGATTTAATAATGGACTTGATGTCTCAAGTCAAAAATCATGATACATAACTATACAATGAAAACATGATGCAACAAAATATGTTTTCATTCATATCAAACTATACTTTTGATTTCAACCCATGATTTTTCAAATTCAACAAATTCTTAATTTTTTCGACTCTTCTCAAAAAGTATTAGTACATGACTTCTCAAATTCATATTTTCACAAATTTTTTCGACTTATCTCAAAAAGTATTATCTCATTTTCTCGAATGACACGCCTAAGCTAATACCTAATCAACCTCATTATGCACTAAGCACATGAGACAACATTCGTCAATTTCTCAGACTTTCACCGTGGGCTATAACATTCCTTCCGTATCGTCAACTTCTCGAACTTTTACCGTAGGCTATGACATTCCTTATACCTGGCCGCATTCCTCAGACTTTCACCGAAAGGGTCGACATTTCCTATACACAACCGCATTCCTCAGACTTTCACCGAAAGGATCGACATTCTCTATACATAGCCGCATTCCTCGAACTTTCATCGTAAGGGTCGACATTCCCTATACACACACGATCGCTATCTACCTCCCGTGTGATTTTTCGGTCTTTCACTGTGGACTTAGTTTAAGCCATCTTGTTCCGAGTAGCCCAAAGTACCAAATCTGGTATTACCTAGCGTGTCATTCCCAAAACATTTTCAAATTTTAAATATATACAAAATCACATTTTTTCAAATCTCAAATACGCAAATATTACATTTATCAAAAATTTAATACAATAATATAATGTACAATATATCATCATGATCAAAGTAAATCATTTTTAAAAAAAATATTATTATTTTTTTTTTATTGTTCATATGTGTCGACACCTGAAAATCAGGTGTCGACACCCGACTCACGAATTTCAAATTTTTCCATATAAACTAAATTTTTTATTTAGGATTCATCACCTAAAATAAAATCTCAATAGACTAGATATAAGTCATTAACAACAATCTCAAAGTAAAACCCAAATAAACTAATCCCCTTTACGATCTTCATTATACACCAAAGTTTTCATTTCAAGTTGAATACTCAAAATAATATCTCAATAGACTTCATATAAGCTATTAACACAACCCTAATGAAAAACCTTAATAAGTAAATCATTTTTACCTCAAATCCAAGTAATGAAAATCTCCACAACAATGGTGATGTCCAAAATTCTGAATTCCTCCAATCCCAAATCTTTTTGGCTCAAAACGAAGCCCCCGTTGAGTAGATGATTTCTCTCCAAAGGATCACCACTCAAATCACATCTCACTCACCTAGATCTAAGCCCAAATGCTCAAAACCTTAGAGAAAAAGAAAACAACAAAAATGTTAGACATAAAATGCTAGGTAGAATTCTATTTATGTTAGGTCAAGAGTGGTAAAAGACATAAATGTTCTCCTTAGGCCTTGGGCTTTGTTTGGTCCAAGCAACAAATCTAAATCAAAACCAATCTTGGGTCCAATCTATTTGACCCACTTTCTCATACATCTTCATTCAAGCCCAAATCAAAATATACTTAGACCCAACTACATCTAAGCCCAACTAATTCACAAGTGATCCAATTTAACTAAATGGGTTCAATTATACTAAAGTCCAAATTTATCTATATATATAAAAAAAATTAAACCCTTACAATCCACGTAATTGATCCCAGAATATTTCAATTCCAATCACGTAAATTATCTCACACATATCTTTCATCTCAAAGTTCTTATGGAGAAATTTCTTGGTTTGGTGCAATAATCCAAGATCACTATTGACAAGCAAAATATCATCAACATATAGAATCAAAAATATAAATTTACTCCCACTAACTTTTAGATATATACACCGATTAATAGTATTTTTCTTAAAATCAAAAGAAGTAATAATTCATTCAACTTAAGATACCATTTTCGGGAAGCTTGTTTAAATTCATATATTGATTTCTTAAGTTTGCAAATCATGTGCTCCTTTCTTTTTACAGAGACCCTTTCAGGTTGATCCATTTAAACTTTTTTCCCTAAATTCTCATTCAAAAAATTAATTTTCACATCCATTTGATGAAACTCTAAATCATAATGAGTTACCAAAGTCATAATGATTCTTAAGGAGTTCTTCTTTGATACAAGAGAGAATGTCTCTTTATAATCAATGCATCTTGTTTGAGTGAAATCTTTAGCCACAAATCTAGCTTCATATCGTTCAATACTGTCATTAGTGTCGCATTTGGTCTTAAAGAAGCACTTGCAACCAACTTTCTTATATCCTTAAGGCAATTCACCAAGATCCCATACTTTGTTCTGGTCCATTGATTTCAATTCTTCATTTATGGCATTAATTCATTTACCAGAACCATTACTTTTCATGGCTTGAGAAAATAAAATCAGGTCTTTACTTGTCCCTATGCCAAATTTAGATTCTTGTAGATATATCACATAATCATTCGAAATGGTTGATCTTCTTTCCCTTTAGAATTTTCTTAATGCTACCCCTTGTGGTTTTTCTACTATCGGTTCATTAGTGACAATCTCATTATGGAGTGGCTGATAATTAATTTGTTGCCCATCATTGTCAAACTGTTCAGCAACTATGGGAGCAACTTCATTAGAAATTATAAGTATTGGGACTTGTACCCTAACTTCTTGAATAAACTATATTTTGTGGTTTATCACTCTCAATGATTTCACCATTCTCAATGAATCTATCAATACCGATTTCTACAATTCTCATACTATGAGTAAGACAGTAAAACATGTATCCTTTAGATTTTTCAGGGTAACCAATAAAGTAACCACTGATTGTTCTAAAATCTAATTTTTTTCATGGGGATTATAAATTCTAACCTCCGTCGGGCAACCCAAACATGCAGGTGTCTTAAACTCGATTTCCTTCCAGTTCACAGTTCAAAAGGAGTCTATGAAGATGCCTTATTTAGGAATCCAATTTAACTAATACACATTTCCATCCACAATAATATAAGTAATAAGGAGTTACTTAACATGCTCTTAACCATATCCATTAGAGTATGGTTACGCCTTTCAACTACACCATTCTGTTGTGACGTATCTAACATAATATATTGTGAACATATGACACGCTTTTTAAGAAGTTTAACAAATGGACCAAGACAATGCTTTATGCCGTCATACCTTCCATAATATTCACCACCTCTATCCAATCTGATGATTTTTATCTTTCTATCTAATTATTTTTCAATCTCAACAATGTATATCTTAAGGACATCCACTGTTTAAGATTTTTTATACAATATATAGATATGTCCATAATGTGAAAAATCATCTATAAAGGTAATAAAATACTTTTTTTCACAAAAAGATGAATTATCAAAAAATCCACAAATGTCCGTATGAATTATTTCAAGGAGTTTTGCACTTCTTGTGGCACCTTTTTTGGTATGTTTGGTTTATTTTTTTTAATACAATCCACACACATACTAAGATCAGTAAAGTTTAGATTC
>BRYE01000001.1:9582500-9590000 GCA_030159115.1 Actinidia arguta var. hypoleuca
ATCAGTTAAGACTTTGAAATCCTTTGACGAAACTTGAGTATACTTAGGAGGAAATCATTTTGTTATGAAAGAATATATATCATAAGAATTTTTGAAGTGAAAGACCCATAAAAGATTATTGATGAAAATCTTTTTTCTACTAATTTTACTTGACCACTTTGGGGCGTCACATATTCAATTGATGCTAATTGCTAAATTCACGCGTGATTCTGTTAGAACCCATAATTTTTCTCTATAACCCCAATTTCTCTCCACACCAGAAAGATAAATTCAAAATCCTAACTAGCTTCTTTTCATCTCCATCATTATATCAAACCTAACCCCAAGCCATACACCCATCCATCAAATCTCTCTCTAACTCACAACCACCATGTTTGGCCTCTCCGACCATTATTGCTGCCCAACCCCATGGTCGCCACGGTTACCACCCCAATCCTCTCTCTCTCTCTCTCTCTCTCTCTCTCTCTAAGGTATCAATTTGATCCTCGTCTGATTTAGTGTGTTAGATACATTATATTAATTAAACGAGGAATCGTGGATAGATTCTAGCAATTGCAGTGACACTCCTAACGGGCATTTTTTGTCACAATGCCTCATAGTGGAATTCTAGAGAGAGAAACTTAGATTTGGATCGATGATAAGCTTATTTGGAGAGATTGGTTGAAAATTTGAAATTAGAATTTGCTAACAATGGCATCCATATTCCAATCATTTTGCGATCAAGCCAAAGAGTGGCGAGAGATGAACCGATATCGGAATAGCTTCTCTCATCAAAGAAGGGAGGAGAGGTCTAGCGTAGTCCGAGTCTCGGTGGTGGTGCACGACGGAAATGGCTAATAGCCTGATAGGGGTGTGGGTATGGAGAGTAACTTCTATTTTTTCTTCTAGGAATTTGTCCTTTATCGTAATTTGGGATAAGGAAAAAATTTTAATTAAAAATCAACAAATTTTATGGGGCTATAGAGAAGGATTTTGGGTTCAAATAGAATTACCCCAAATTCACTAATATTGAGAAAAGTGATAAATAGAAGGGAAAATGATTTGATTCATGCCAGCTCTTGATTCGAAATTCGTTGGACAGCAGAAGACATCCATGATAATTTTAGTTTCATGATCTTTTAGCCCATCAAATATCTCAATGTGGAACTGATGGGTAGATAATGGGCTAAGTGGGTTGGGATAATATGAGCCATTCTCGGCACAAAATGTTGAAGGCCCAATATCGCAAAGTAACCCAAGTAAAAAGACAATGTTTTATAGCCTTTTTTTGGATGGATCTCCAGTTTAAAACAAAAATGGACGGTCCAGTGTTGGACTTTTTCTGCCGTCCTTGGACTCACTTTAATAATCGGATCCTTTCATTTGTAGTGCTCGTCGACGCCATCAACCATACAAAAAATTAGGGTGATCCCGGTTTGATTAGATCCGTTTTAGGACCAAACTATGATCCTAACCGTTAGCCACGGTTTACCTTTTCTCCGAACCGTAAACTTGACTGAACTGAATAGTACTGATTTGGTTCAGTTCGGTTGCATGTTTTAGAAGCAAACAACACCCATAAATGATTCAAAATTTCAAACGTACAAGAAGAATAAAAATCAGCGGCAGATCGATGGGGAGACAGAGAGACTAAGAAAGAGAGAGAACAGCTTGCAGTGGTGGTCGCCTTGCAACTGTGCGAGACAGAGAGAAAGTGAGGGACTGCAAGTGCAAGAGACTGAGAGAGAAGCAAGGAGCAAGGAGCAAGGAGCAAGGAGAGGAGGCGCGCACACAGAAAGCGATGACTAGGGTTCGGTTAAACTTTACCTTTTATGTTTGGGTGGGTTTTCGGGCTTGGAAGGGATATGTTTTGGACTGGGATAAATGGGCTGAATTTAGGCTTATAATGCTAACGGTTCGGTTTGGTTTATAACTGTAGTTTGGACTGTTAAATCGTGAACTAAACGGTTAATTACCGATTTAGAAAATTTGAACAGCGAATCTTACGATTCAGTCATTTTTGTAGTTCAGACTATTTTTTCTCACTTCTACCCAAAATCATTTTGACCAAATATTGATTAATACATGATCAAAACACATATATCTTAAAACAAATGGGTAGCAATCTAGTGTGTGATTTTATTATTTTCAATATAAATGGGATCCGATTATGTATTGATTGATATCCGATTAACAATGATTTTTGGTGTGGTAATAGTCTTGATGAGATCTAAAAAATGAATAGATCCAATTAGCAGAGGGGGCGAAAAATCTAAAATTAGACTTGTCCTATTTTTTTTTGAAAATTGAAAGGAGTCTGGCCTTTTATTTTTTTTAGTGACCCTCTTATTTTACCGTCTTTTAATATTATACCTGGCGTGGCAATGAGTTGGCAATAACACATCAGCTCATTAGCTCCACTTAAGTAATGTCTTTAACCCCATTTTTTACTCTCTCGACCCGATTCCACTAGGCACCACTGCCACCACCACCACCGTAGATCCCCACAATCCATCGCCACCTCCCCACCCACCTCCCTTGATTGCCCATCGTTGCTTCCCACTACCACCAGCCTCTCTCTTCTCCTTTTGATCTAAAAGGTTAATTCGAAAAGCACACAATATGTTAAATAAAATTCAGTAAACTGATAAAATTATAGTTAAAAAAAAATACAGATAAATAGAAACTATATTAAAAAATAATAAACAGATAATCTTAAAATTAACAAAGGTTGATCGAGGTCAGCGTTCAACACGGTCTCCTTAAGACAGAATGCGCTCTATCACTGGTGCTTACGGCTGTTTAGCGTCTGTCTCTCAAGATGCAACGATCTCGCTCACATAAATTAGCACAATTTCTGTGTGCTCGGCGAACCAGAAATTAGTGTCATTCTCTCACGAATGACTCTAATACAGAATGCTAGAAACTCTCTTATTTTTTCTCACTGATGAACTCTCAGATTATTTTTTGGTGTGTGCTTTGAACTTGCAAGAAATGTTGGTATTTATAGAATTTTCAATGGCTGATGAAAAGCCACAAATTTATTTCATCATTGAAGCCATTGTAACAACTCCACTAACCAGCCAAATTACTCCCCTCTTATGGTTGTCGTTATCAAAGCTGAAAGGTCTTGACCTTTTAGTGAATAGGAATAAAGATGAGAGGTTAATCTGTAATTAAAAATTACATGGAGTAATTAGAAATTACAAGAAATTTATTCTATAATTAAAAATTACAAGATTAAAGAGTAATTAACTAATTACTCAATACCCCCATCGCACCCAAGTGTCAAGTGCGTATCTAATAGCCCCCATCGCCCACGCGGATCACGACTCGCGGTTGCAATGCACATGAAAGCTAAGGTACAATGTGGCTCACTTTGTCCATAATTCGCTCTTGGTGCTCCAAGTACTCATTTTTCTAATGTTAACTTAGTATATATTAACATTTTAAAATATTCATATTTATCCAATGTGGGACTTCTCACATTTTTTCATATCAATGATACCACTTTGGTGAATATTTTCTCATTCACCCTTTATCCGTTTTGAGCAAGTAAGTACACTACGGTTATTTACTCACGAAGGAGAATTTATTCCACATATGGTTCAATATTTTCGATAACCTGGATCCACCTATAAAATTAGGTCAAACTCAGCTCAAATTTTAACTTTTTCCAACACAATACACACAAATACTAATTATGAATTACCAAAGTTTATGTCGTTGTCATTGCAAAACAAAAACCCATTTATCGCCCATGAAGATGACGAAACCCATGCGCAATCAACACGTGTTTTCTCTTAAGAATTTATAGGATTCGCCTAATTAATTTACAATTGAAGATTATGGCAATTGAATAAAATAAAATAAGTGAAAATATTGAAATACAAAGTGAATTTGAACAAATTTTAGGTTTTTGACAAGAAACTGACTCAAAATTGAATTAGAGTTAGGGCTTTCTGCGAGAGCTCCACTCTAAACATGATTTTGTTGTGGGAAATTCTGGGGGGTTTAGTCCTTATTTTGTCTTGCAATTTAGAGAGGGAAGAGTCAACAGTACTAAGTATCAAAGAACACAATTGTAAATGATTTTCTGATATTGAATAAGGACCACAATAGTGGTGTATATATATATACCTACCATACACATTCCAACCATAATACATATTCCTACCATACTTACATGGAAGATTATATGGAGGATGTCAAGGCAAAATATTCACCATTAATACATGTCCTAAATTAGTGGAATACCATTAATAACAACTCACACCAACACAAAGTGGGATAGGGATGTGCGGCGGGCCTGATTGTTATGGAGGGATGGAGAGAGAGGAAAGCTGGGAAGAGGAGATAGAAGTTTGTGGTGGTGGAGCTGAAGGGAGTTGGAGGCAGGGGGAGTGGAGGTCACAGAGCATGGTGGAGGCTATAAGCGGTGGAAGATGGGATGTGGAGAGAGAAAGGGGTGGAGAGAGAGGAAATAATTTGTTTTCAGTGGGTGAGGCAGTGGAAGATGGGAACAAAAGAAAGAAGTTGGGTGGTGTTTGGACAGAGATAAAAGACTCTGGTTTTCGTGGATCTCACCGATTGATGTGTAAGTGCTAACTAGATTGTCACAATGGTATGTTAAAAGAAGATAGAATAAGATGGTCAGTCTAGCATTACTAAGTAAAGCTATACCAGATTTACCAACGAAATTAACTTCACTGTCAGCAAAAATGACTTGTCAATTATTGAACCTAGGCATGAGTTGTAAGCAGATCTCTAGTAGACGAAAATTGGTCTGTTGGAAAATGGGTTCAAAAGCCATTAGTTTTACCCAACCTTGCGGCTTAATAAAAGTAGGACCCACACATCTTTTTGGGTGGGTCTAAGTGGCTATTGATACACTTCAATGTGATGATTAAGAATATGTAATTAGTTGTTCAAAACTATTTACAATTGAATTAGAAATTGACTCCAAAGTGTGCTACATAAATAGAGTTTTGTAGTAAAAAGTTGACTTGTCCCACATTGAATAGGAGATGAAAGGTAAAGTGTTTTATAAGAAGATATTTTCACTTATTGGATTGGGCCCCAAGGGGTACCCAAGTTTTTGAAGGAGGGGAGTTATGGATGGGCTTGGGCCCAGACTATGGACTCAGTGGACTAGACTAAAAATTCCACACGCGCGCGCCCGCCTAGGCTGGGCCAAGGCGGTGGTTGTAGGCTTGGGCTGGACAACTATATATTTTTTATAAATAATTTATTTTTTAAATAAATAATTTTTTAGTAATTGTAGTTTTATCCCCGAACAGTTGCGTCTGTTCGGATTGGTCCCTGAATAGTTGCGTCTATTCGATTTTAGTCCCGAATCGTTGCATCTGTTCGGGCTAGTCCCGAACAATTGCGTCTTTTCGTTTTAGTCTCTGCACGTTTGAATTTTAAACGAATAGATCCCTTCAAGGATTGCCTTCCTTCTGAAGAGTTGGATCTCTTCGAACAACCACTTATTTTTCTATTTAAACCTTCCCCCTTCATCCATTTTGGAATATCTGAATATCTCAGCAATCTAGAATTCTTATCTTCCTCTGCATTTTGTTTTTGCATAAATTCTTTCTGAGAGAAAATTTTTTTGCCAAACTTGAAATTTAAAGTTCTTTGATTTCAAGTAGATCGTTGGATTCTAGGAGACATACGCCGATCAACTCGTAGCACTGGAGCGATGACGAATTTTGTCTTAAGAAGATTGTGTCAAACACAAGCCTCGATCACTCATTGTTATTGATTTATATTTTAGCAACGGTACATTCATACTTTACTGTCTTATGAAATTCTGATAAATAGGAAAGTAAAATCCCCTGTGACATTGAGAAATTAACTACAAGGTTTTATCAGCCTATTTCATTTGTTAACAGATTGTTATTTATTTACATACTTAACAGATTCATTTCCTACATGGTCTTCTTCATCATGATCATTTTCTTGGAAAGATCGATAATAATTTGAATAGAATTTGACTCAATGTTACGATGGTTGTAGCCAAAAATCGAGAACAATTCTCGAACCATCACTCAATGCCTGAGAGCCTTTTAATTTGAAGTGGTACTCACGAATTGCTTTTGAGAAATTGACCTTCACATTTTGAATTGGTCAAATTCTATTAGGATAGATAATCCTGTTTGATTGCCAATATAAGTCGGGATATTTATAAATATTATCGTACTAGTTGGAAAAAAGAATCCAATAGAATTGGAATTGCTCACTATATAACTAACGAATAACTACCCACTCTTTCTTGGTGTTTTTATCATGGGAAATTGAAACCATTTATCCCATTCCTTTTCATACATGCCTTTCATTCTAATTGCCATTTCTTTAACTTCGTCACTGAATTGGAACTCCAAACCAGATTCATCATTGAAAAATAGAATCTAGAATATTGTTAAGTATCAAGCACTTAATTTTTTTTCTTGAAAATTGTGCTAGAGTATTTGCAACGACTTTTACCTTATTTATTTATGTGTCAAAAATAACTTAAAAAAATTAAAATAAGTTAATTTTTAGAAATTGTATTTTGACGTTTTTAATTTTTAATTTTAAATAATCAATTTTAACATAAATTTAGCAATAACAAACACAGTATATTACTAATCATTAGGATTGGGTTAAATGTGCCTAAGTTGATACAAATCTATAATATAAGACACAAATATTTTTGAATTTTTCAAACTATCTTCTACTATCTATTTTTGAAATTTATTTGAGTTAATCCAATGACTGAGATTTCACCTGAAACTATTCTTTTTTCCAAAAAAAATATCACTTTCTTATTCTCAAATGTGTGGAGCCCACGTTGTGATTCAATGGCCAAAAAACTTCTAAAATTGAACATATTTTTTATTCATTTAATTATTTTTTTAGTGGAACCCACACTAAAAAAAATTAAAATACCTCTTTCTTTCTCTTCATTCTCCAAAACTAGCAACATTTTTTAAAAATTATTATACATTTTAATTTGTTCTCCATTTTGTAATATATCTCTTCGTATATGCATGCAATATATCTCTTATTTGGCGTTTATATTTTATCTATATTTTACGTTATAAAAGAGTAAGTCTAAGATGTGTTTTTCTTCTTCTTTTTTGGCGTAGTGCCTGTAGGCACAGGAAATTATTAGTTTATAATATAAAACACAAATATTTTTAAATTTTTTAAACTATCTCCCACTATTTACAGTTATAATCCATTTGAGTTAATCCAATGTTTGAGATTTTACCTAAGACTATTTTTTTTCCAAAAAAATATCACTTAGTTCTTCTCAAAGGTGTGTGACTCACATAAATTGTGATTCAATGGCAAAAAATTCTTTAAAATTGGTCATATTTTTTACCCACTAGATCATATTTTTAGTGAAATCCACATAAAAAAAATTAAAATACTCATTTTTTTCTCTTATTTCTCCTAAATTAGTCACATTTTTTTAAAATTATTATACTTTATAATTTATTCTCCATTTTATAATAACGTATCCCTTCC
>BRYE01000001.1:9665000-9667500 GCA_030159115.1 Actinidia arguta var. hypoleuca
TTTTGTATAAATAAAATGAACAATTATATTTAAAATTGTATAAAAAAGTATAACTTTCATTTTTTTAATACAAAATTAATCTGAACACGTGGTTCCGTTATTCAATCAATTTAATTTTTTGCATAAATGATGTATTTTATAAACTCTAAAATATAAACAACTCAGATTATGAAGTGAGTTCAAATGTGAGCCCAACGACTTGACTGGATCGTCTCGCCAATCCAGATAAGACTGGAGAGGAGTCCTTACTATTTTTTTATATCTTGAAAACTTGTATATAATTATAGTTTTACCTTTTAATAATGTTTTGTTCATAATTATCTAATTTGAGTCCCTCATTTATTACACCACACAGTTCGTCTTGGATAAGAACATTATTTGAGTTCATACAATTTTGTAACCTTGTTCATTATGAGAAGCTCGTGCTGTTCCAAAACTCTCACTGGTCCGTGGTTGATTTTATACGGCAAGTGTGACTGTGAAAGAGAGAGTGAAATTATCTACTTTTTCAAAAGATTGATTTATGGGTAAATTATAGCCCCCTTCACTTCTAATTGTAATAGTTAAACTCTTACATTTTACTTCAATTTTCAATTCACCCATTTTATTAGCAAGATGTTCAAATTTGTGACAGAAATAGTCATGTGAACTAACTCAAGGGCATTATGGTCATTACATAGCTATGTTCTCTTAACCAACCTTCTTCATCTTAACTTCTCCCCCTCTACATTAACCACTTCTTAATAAAAATACTTGGTGTGAGCTAATTTAAGGGCATTGTTGCATTTTTAACTTAATTAAATTATGTTATTCTCGATATAATTTGACTTAGTTTTCTTAATTATTTAAGTGAGGGTAGTGCAATTATATTATATTATTAGATAGTCTTGTGATGGTCACGTGATTAAATTTCAATAACTTTCTGAATGCCACTTAACGGAAGGTGGACATTAATACATGACCTTAACTAGAAGTGTCAAACGGGTCGTGTCGTAACGATTCAACTCATTTATTTTTATCCCTATCGTGTTTTGTGTCGTGCCTATTTGATAAAAATCTAGACCCAACATGATTCATTGGCTAGCCAATTCATGCCTCGTGACATGACGTTTCGTACCATAATTTTGTTTTATGAATGAATTTAATGCTTCAAAAATTAAAAATATTTAATATTTGCTCATATAAACATATCGTGTCCGTACTTTTCTGTGCCCCCAAATAGTGGCCCAACTTATCACTGTGCTCTTATTATGCCATACCAAAGTTTTAATGTGTCGTATTGTGCCGATTCGAATTAAAATTTTAATGTGTACTAGTTGCCCCGATTAACACCTTTACCCTCAACTTAAAAGATCTGACTGTAATAATTGAAAAGTGACATCGTTTAGGTATCGTTGTAAATGAAAACCAACAATTGTAGTTGATGCTGCGAATCGATGTGGACCGATGGTTCTGTTTGAGCCTTGAGGCGCTTCAATGGTGACGGGAAAGGAAGGAAAGCAAAAACGTTCGGCTCATTTGTCACCACTTAGGTCACACAAAGCAAAAACGCGAGCGGGAGCGAAAACGTAAGTAAAAACATGAGAGTGTCAATTATTAAAATAATACGAGAATGAGAGTGATAACGTAAGTAGAAACACGAAAACGTTAATTATTAAAATAATACGAGAGTGAGAGCGTCTTTAAATCACCGAAATAAATAATATATTAAATTTATATATATATATATTTATTAATAAATAAATCATAAACTGAATATTGTTAGCAATTTTAATATATATATATATATATATATGTGTGTGCGCGCGCGCAGCGCGCGCGCACCCGCGCATGTTTGTGTACATATATATTATATAAGAATAAGATAATACAATAATTACTTGTGAGATCAATAGTTGTAAAAAGTATCACGTCAAATGGTGAATGAAAATGATAAAAAGCAGATGGTAAACATAACATCGATCATTTTAGACAAATGTATAATTAGATAAGTTGTGTTGTCTGACACTTAATTCATAATTTTTTTTTAAATAAAATAATTTTCATCTGTTATAACCAGCAAAATAATTAACGACCACATCTTTTATTAAATAATTTAGTTAAAAGTAAGCTAAAAAAATAATTACACCAAACGAGACTTAAAGGCAATGGGTTACAAAAACTACCATAAATACAAAATTTATTCAAATATTTTTTTATACAATTAAAATATTTTAAAAAATATAATTTAAAAGTATAAATAAAAAAATTTTAAAATCCATGCTCCCAAAATTTAAAATTCACAAATTTTATATAATTTTTATTAAAATTTGTTAATACGCGATTTGATAGAAGGAGCGGGACCCTCTGTAGGCCATGTGACTAAGGTCACCACGTATGTGGGGACAACAAGCGAGCGTGTGCCCTTATCGTGCGGTCTCGTGGTAGCACTATTTTTCGTGCTTCCGCTTCAAGACAACGCAAAGTCCAAATTATTCCGTTTATATGTCATTTAATATTT
>BRYE01000001.1:9672500-9675000 GCA_030159115.1 Actinidia arguta var. hypoleuca
TCATGGCACATTCAAAAACATAACATAGCATGCATTTATCAGTAAAATTATCATCATATTTCAAAAATTCGAACAACACATGCTTTCATTGTAAAATTCATTTAAAGTAAGTAAAATATAACAAGACTCACCGAAAGTATGTTCTAATCTTTCTACACTTTGTAAGCTAATGTTTCGGGCTAACATTTCTCGAACTCGGGTCCAACGTTTCATATTTGAATCATTAAATTTAATATTATCGTGGTTATAATTATACTAAATTTCATAATTTTTCAAGTTAGAAACTATGTTAAATTTCGAATTACTTTTCTGCAGAGTTTTCTGCATTTAATTTTTCAAAAATAGCAACTTGGTACATAATTTTTATAAAATTCTTTAAAGCGAATTTAACTCCGAAAAATTTATATAACAAACTAGAAACATATATTTATTTACAGTAATTATATCATAAATTTTAAAGCTATATAACTATTTTTATAAATTCGTTAAACTTCTAAACTTTTTGCCTAAAATTGTTACTGACAGCATTTTAGTTTATAAATATTTTGGGTATTAAAACTATTTATGAAATTTATGAAATTAAATAATTAGTAACTAGAAGTATAAATGTAAAACATATAAAATTTACAGATTTTTATAAGGTCTTTCACTGTTTTTATAAAATTCATAAATATTCTGTTCAAATTATTCTTCCCAGTTTTAAAATCTCTATTTCAGTTTAATTTCGGAGCATTTAGAATATGAATTTGAAATAAAGTTCTAAATAAAAGTTCTATATAATTTTAATATCTTTCCAAATCAATTTAAATGGAGTAATTCGGACTTCATATGGAAAAGTTATGATTAAAATACGGTGGCTGTTCTAGAAATATCATAGGACTCCGAATTATTCAAATTTTTATTTTAAAAACACGTATTTTCAGGGTATTTGGGGGGTTTAAATTGTACTAGACATAGTTTTGAATAATAAAGATTAAAGAAATAAAGGAGAAAAAATTTAGAATTTACCTTAATGGAAAATAGTATCAGTATCATTTTTTTTTCTTTCTTTCTTTTCCTCTTCTCTCTTTTCCCTTTTCTTTCTTTTCCTTTCTTTCTATGTTTCTGTTTCGTGTGAAGGTCTGATGGAATGGGAGCTGCTAGGTTAATTTTATAATACAAGGTTTTGACTTTGTTAGGCATATGCCCCACATGCACAGGTAAGCCCTTTCTCTCTCTTTTTGTGTCACACATGCACACAAGCACAACATGCACACAAGCACGGGTAGCACACACACACTCACATGCATCGTGCCACGTAATTCACCGTGTGTCCATATCGTGTTGCATTATCGTGTTTCGTTTTTACCCCTAATTATAAAATTATTTAATATAAGTTTCATTTAAAATTAAATAAAATTAATTCGGTTACTAATTAATACTCGTTTTTGTGGTTCGGGGTATTACACAGAGATTGTTAGAGATTTGTCTCACATTACTTATCAAAGTTATTCAAACTTTTATATATTTAATAATATAATTTAGAAGTTATGTAACCAATTGTTAATTAATTTTAAAGTAAGTGTTATTTTTATTTCAATCCCTATATCGAACAAGTGACTTGGTTTTTATTTTTTGCTTTTTTCCTTTAAAAAAACTAGGTTGCAGAGCCGCAACGAACACGGCCTCATCAGAAAATATGAGAGCTGATAATTTTATGCAATAGAACTAAGTTGGTTTTAAAACTTATCATTTAAGTATCGATAAACTTGAAAAGTCTATAACTCTGTGTAAAAGTGTATTAAAACATATAATATATTTATACTACTATTATAAAAGAGAACATCTCATTTGGTGTATACAAAATACTTAAGTTGACTTACTTTTTTATGTAAAAATACCCCTCTATATTATTTAGATTTTCAAAAAAATAAAATTATTGCTAGTAAATACTTTATGATTACAATAATTGTTAGATAATTTTTTTAAAAAAAATGCAAAAACAAAATCAATCCACGTTTAAAGATCAATTCTATTTATCTTACTATTGCACACGCATCGTATCGCTGAACACCTACCACTAGCGTATCGATATCTATATAATGAATATAAGCACTTCTTATTTTAGTAGCACTAGTCTATCATCCTTGTGTAATAGGGATCACAGGGCAATTTATAAACACATAATCCATCCGTTACAAAATTATTAAAAAAAATAAGTTTTTTTTATTAATATTTAATATTTGGAGTAAGTCTTATGAAGGCAATGAATGACTCTTAAATTCGCTTGTTTGTTGGATAACCAAATTTACTATTTAAAGTCAAATTGAATTTATTTAATGAAAATAATAAGTATGAATATCATTTCAAAACTTTTATGGAGCTTGAAAACGACTGCAACTGCAGTGATGTAAATAGAAAAATTTTATAAATTAAATATTCACATTTAAAATATAATAAAGAGTAAAATTTATCTGTTATATATGACAACAACAGAGAAAAATATTAAAATTTTACAGAC
>BRYE01000001.1:9685000-9695000 GCA_030159115.1 Actinidia arguta var. hypoleuca
TACATATAAAAAATATTATACAAACTCACAAAATTTACAATTTTTTTTACTCACTTATTTGTCAAAAAATGATAATAACTTTGAAATTGCAAATTGCAATGGACCCATCCAGTGTGGCTTTTTGGGAAACCCGTTCCCACCATGCTCACGGGAATGAAGTGATACAACTCAGGTGAGTAAAAATTTTTTTTGTAAGATTTATTTATTTGTATAATATTACTCATGTTATAATCCTCTCTATGCACATATTTTTTTTTTCTCTCTCATTTTTTCTAAATGGAAACTACTCCTTTTGTCCTAATTTGTTTAGAGAGTTGTTAAAGTACACAACTCAAAAAATAAGATATATGGTGTGTCCATGTATACTATTATCTCAATCAATCGTAACATTCACCACAACCAATCGTAACAAAAAAAAGTCATAACATTTTTACAATAAAATGTCGTAACATTTACATCAATGATGCGTA
Source organism: Actinidia arguta var. hypoleuca (assembly GCA_030159115.1). Taxonomy (NCBI): domain Eukaryota; kingdom Viridiplantae; phylum Streptophyta; class Magnoliopsida; order Ericales; family Actinidiaceae; genus Actinidia; species Actinidia arguta. The sequence goes on from BRYE01000001.1 coordinate 9,685,471, forward strand.
CTGATGTGGGGTAAAATATTCTCACTTTACCAAAGAGACCACGTCGCCCACCCTCGAACAAACATCTCCATGTACTCCTGGTCACCCATTGTATGACCACCACACAATCGCATCGTCCAGCATGCTGAAATGAATTCATCGCCATCTCGCCATGGGGCGAGGTCATCTACATCTACAGGACAGACTCCCCATGAGGGGTCTATCTCTATAATGACTCCACTTACTCAAGAGTTCCTCTCTGTCACTTCGTCTGATCGGAGTCCATCTCTATAGGGATTCTATCTACATAAGGAAACTATCTATGAAGAGATTCTATTCATCACGACACCTACAATCACGGGATCTCCGAATAATTCTCATTAAATCTCCGATATCTCCGAGATATATTTCCATACTTAACCGATCGAGAATCAAATTGTAGCTTCCTTACACGGCTCTCCATTCTGCATCTATATGAAGGCCGCTCCCCTAATCATTATAAGGTATGATTTAGTAACTGCACATTGATAGTTGTGCTTATTCATTGCTTAGCTTGTTATTCGCCTTGATCTGATTTGCACGCCGAAGGGGATTTGAGCGGCCTCACCCTCACCGATAACGTTTGTTCAATGCTGCGCAGGTCTTCCGACTTGTGTCGAGGTGAAAAGAGCAATTTTGACTATTGGTTGCTCGCCCTAATTTTCTACCATAACAGTTTGGCACAGTTTGTGGGGATGATAATTCTCAATTTTCTATGCACCTGCATAACCGTTTGGTACCTAGACCAAGTGCCAACAACCCTTTGGATTATAGAGCTTATCCAATGGCCAATACCAGTCAAGCTCCAGATCTAGAAGGTCTTCACCACGAGATACATGTTATGGCCGAACAAATGAGGTTTATGAATGAGAATAACGCCCGCTTGATACAACACCTCACCGCCAATAACCCTCCACCTCTTCCTCCTGCACCTCCTCGCCGTTCTCATCTCTCGGGTAATGATGATTCCCAGAGCCATCATAGTATAGGGCGGGATCGGCAACATCGCACTCCGAGTACTCGCCCTCGACGAGAAATGAGCTCCTTTTCGTCAGAATCCCGATCATCTAGCAATATTTCGGAGCTGGAGGGCGAGGAAGTCAGGAGAGGAAGGTCGCTTCACCGGATCAATTAGGCGCCTAGGCGACGGGATAATTCCACATTCCAGAAGATCAAAGATCTAGACGCTCGCCTTGATACCATCAACACCAGGCCGAGCGCTCTAGTAACCGTAGATACTTTGATCAAACAAACTAAGCCACCATTCACACAAAGGGTAATGAGAGCCAGGGTTTCTTCTAGGTTCAAACTACCAACTTAGTTGGGGACCTACGAAGGGAAGACGGATCCCATGGACCATTTGAATTCATATAAAAGCTTGATGTCGCTCCAGGGATACTCAAACGAAGTGACGTGTTTCTCGGCCACCCTCAAGGGGTCAGCGAGATCATGGTTCCGAAAATTACCTCCTGAAACCATTGACATGCTTGGCGACCTAAGTAGGCTCTTCGTCGCAAATTTCATGAGCTTCAAAGTTAGGCACCATCTCTTCACCATTCACCAGAGGGAAACTGAGAGTTTAAAAGATTATGTGAAACAGTTTAACCAAGACATACTAAAAGTTGAGGATCCCAGTGACAAGGTAGTGGTGATGGCCATGATGGAAGGACTTCGCCCTGGTCCACTATTTGACTCCATATCCAAGAATGTCCTCGAAACTTTATCCGAGACATCACCGCCAAAGAATTAGCCAAGGCCAAGCGGAGGCTACAAGGGAAAGACGATCATAAGAGAAAAGAACCTGACATAAGGCGATCTGATTATAGGGATAGGCGACCACGTACTCTACCTCACTGCCCAAAATTGATATTGCCTCCCCTCAACGCTCCCATTGTCCAAGTGCTCACAGAATCAAGCATGAGGAATTTATCAAATGACCAGGAAAAATTAAAACCGACCCTCGAAAGAGAAACATAAACAAATATTGTGAGTTCCATCGAAATCACGGGCATAACACATAAGACTGCTTCCAACTGAAGGAACAAATAGCTGACCTTATTAAGAGGGGGTATTTGAGGAAATATGTTGTTGATCGCGCGCCTACCAACTTGGTAGAAAAGAGATATAGCGACAACAGACTGCCCGTTGGTGATATACAGGTGATCTATGGTGGATTTGGATCCGGTGGATGTTCAAGTTCATCCAGGAAAAGGCACGCTAGGAGTGCCGATGGGTGAGCTAAAGAAGAAGTATATAACCTCTACTCACCAGTCTTTGACATACACCCATCTATCACCTTCAACAATAATGATCTGAGGGGTCTGCACCTCCCTCATGAAGACGCCTTGGTTGTTTCGGCCGTTATCGCCAACTTCAACGTCCAAAGGATCTTAGTTGGTAATGGGAGTTCAACGGAAATCCTGTTCATCTCGGCGTTTGAAAAATGAAGATAGAACTTGATAAGCTGCACCCCTTCCATACTCCCCTGGTAGGCTTCAGAGGGAATGTGGCGCACCCACTCAGATGGATTAAGTTACTGGTAACCTTGAGAACAAAGCCCCACCAGACCACTGTTTGGTAAGACTTCATCGTGGTGGATTGTCCTTCACCCTACAACGCGATTTTAGATCGCCCAATTTTAGGAGGAACTAAGGCGATCACCTCAACCTACCACCTAAAAATGAAGTTTTTCACTTCAACAGGGGTGGGCGAGGTAAGAGGCAATCAAAGAGTGGCAAGGCAGTGTTTCATTTCAGCCATGAAGGCTGAGACCTCCCCGACCCCAAATGTCCAATAGCAATTTACAGATCACCGATACCGAGATGGAACCTTTAAGAAACGAGGTGGAATAGGTTATCTTGATAGACCCTCGAGAAATCAAAAACACCAAAATCCTTGAAGAAGTTGCTCCGATCTCCATACACCCAGATTATCCTGATTGCCACATTATGATCGGTATTGAACTTATCAACGAACTGTGTTCCGCCTTGGTGAAATTCTTGAAAAAAAACTTTGACGTCTTCGCCTGGTTGTAGGGCGATGTGCCGGGTATTGATCCTCAAGTCGCCATTCATAAATTGTTCATTAACCCCAAACATCCTCCAGTTCGCCAAAAAAGAAGAAAATTCATCCTCGAGTGCCTGAAAGTTATAAAAGAAGAAGTAGCCAAGCTCATCAAAGCCAGTGTTATTAAAGAAGTCCATTACCCAGAGTGGCTAGCCAACGTTGTCGTTGCCCCTAAGAAGGGGGAAGTGGAGAGTATGCGTTGATTTCTCCGATCTCAACAAGACGTGCTCAAAAGATAGTTTTTCTTTGCCAAAGATTGACCTGATAGTGGACGCCACATCCAAGCATGAACTCTTTAGCTTCATGGATGCCTTCTCTGGTTATCACCAAATCAAAATGTTCCCCTTCGACGTGGAAAAGACTTCTTTTATCATAGAACGAGGATTGTACTTCTACAAGGTCATGTCATTTGGATTAAAGAATGTTGGGGTGACGTACCAGAGATTGTTAAATAAGATGTTCAAAGAACTGATTGAAAAGATCCTGGAAGTTTATATAGATTACATGCTCGTCAAGAGCATCAAAGCAGTCGATCACATCACCCATCTAGAAGAAGCATTTGACATCTTGAGAAAACACCGGATGATGTTAAATCCTTCTAAGTGCATTTTTGGTGTATCATCTGGAAAGTTCCTGGGATTTTTGGTGACCAAGTGAGGGATCGAAGCAAACTCGGATCAGATTCAAGCCATTCTCATGATGAGCTCGCCTAGGAATATCCATGAAGTGCAGCAATTAACAGGGTGAATTGCCGCCCTTAATAGATTCGTCTCTAAGTCAGCTGACAAGTGCCTGCCATTCTTCAAAATCCTGAGAAAGAATCAAGATTTCTAGTGGACAGAAGAATTGGAGAAAGCCTTCCAATAGCTTAAAGAGTATCTTGGTTCTCTACCACGGGCCAAGAACTCCTTGTGTACCTATTTATCTCGCCAACAGCAGTAAGTGTCATGCTTATCCGAAAAGAGGACCAAGTTCAAAAACCGTTATACAATGTTAGTAAAGTCCTAATGGGTGCCAAGATCAGATATCTAAGAATTAAAAATCTCGACTATGCCCTTTTGATCGCCGCTAAAAAGCTCCGTCATTATTTTCAAGCTCATCCCATTGCCGTGCTGACTAATAAACCTTTGAAGCAAATTCTCCAATAACCAGACACCTCGGGAAGACTTTTGAAGTGGTCCATCGAGCTCAATGAATTTCACATCGATTAGAGACCAAGAATGGCAATAAAAGCCCAAGCCTTGGTCTATTTTGTGGTTGAATTCACACATGAAGCTACTCTAGAACCAGATATGACTCCCCCCGAGGTAAAAGCTCCAAAGTTGCGAAGCTCAGACGAGGATCTCGCTAGATGGATGTTATTTGTAGATGGATCTTCTAATCAGCATGACTATGGTGCAAGACTTGTCCTCTAAAACCCATCAGGTGAGAAAATGGAGTAAGCTATACGAACTAGGTTCAAAGCCACTAATAACGAAGCCTAATATGAAGCTTTCCTCATCGGGTTAAGAGTCGTCGTAGGATTGGGAGTAGATTCAATGGACGCCTTTAGTGATTCGCAACTGGTGGTGAACCAAGTCCAAGAAGACTACCTCACAAAGATGCGCGGATGGCGGCCTATTTAAACGAAGTTAAAAACATATCCAAGAAAATCAGAGACTTCACCATTCGCCAGATCCCCCGAGAAGAGAATAGAAAGGCTGACGCCCTGGCCAATCTTGTTTCCACATTTAATTTCATATCAGACATAAATATACCTCTAAAATTCCTGTCCAATCCAAGTATTGAGATTGCCAAACCTGTTTGCCCAGTAGAAATAGGCCCAACATAGATGGATGAAATCATCGCCTATCTCGAGCATGGCATATTACCAACTGATAAACTCCAAACTCGCCGGATTCAATACAAGTCTGCGGATTCAATACAAGTCTGCAAGGTTTTGCATTCTTCAAGGAGTTCTATATAAACGAGCTTTTTCAGGTCCTCTTCTAAGGTGCCTCTGACTTGATGAAATAAATTACGTAATGAGGGAGATTCATGAAAGCATCTGTGGAAATCATTTAGGGGCAAGATCACTTGTAAGAAAAGCAATTCGACAAGGCTATTTCTGGCCTCAAATGGAGCATGATGCGGTGACGTACATAAGAAAGTGTGACAAAAGCCAAATGTTTGCTCCAGTGAGTCACCTCCCTCATCTGAGATGGTGCCGATGACTAGCCTATGGCCGTTCGCCCAATGGGGGGTTGACATACTTGGGCCTTTGCCTCAAGCTTCATTATAGAGAAAGTTCTTGATCGTCGCCATAGATTACTTCACTAAGTGGATAAAGGCAGAGCCTTTCGCCAAGATCACTGAAAAAAATACGAGGAATTTCATATGGAAGAGCATCATCTGTCGATTCGGGATCCCCAAGGTTCTCATCTCGGACAATGCCAGGCAATTCGACAATGATGGTTTTAGATAGTTTTGCTCGGACCTCACCATCTCCCATCACTTCTCTTTGCCATGTCACCCCCAAGAAAATGGCCAAGTAGAAGTTACCAACAGGACCATCCTGAGGAATTTGAAGATAAGATTGGAAAAATTCAAAAGTGAATGAGTGAAAGACTTGTCGAGCATACTCTGGGCATACTATACGATGAGCAGGATTCCTACAGGCGAGACACCTTACTCCATGGTCTATGGGACGGAATCGGTTATACATGTCAAAATTGGAATGCCGAGCTTCAGGACCTCAAATTTCAACAAGGAGAACAAGAAAATCGAGTTAAGATTCAACCTTGACCTCCTTGACGAGAAGAGGGAGCGAGCAGAGATTCGTCAAGCAGTTTACAAGCACCAGATCACCAAGTAATATAATCAGAAAGTCAGACACAAATCTTTCCTACTTGGCGATCTAGTCCTAAAAAAGGTCGCCCTATCCACCAAAGAGCCGAACACCAGAAAGCTCGGGCCAACATGGGAAGGCCCTTACAAGGTTATCAAGGTATCTAGACCAAGGACTTATTGGCTTGAAGACATGAACGGAAAAACACTTCATTATCATTGAAATGCCAAGCATTTGAAAAAATATTACTAATAATGCTTCTGGTTGCCATAAAAACTAGGTCGCTTGAGTGACATGATGTCTTCATCATTAGTGATAGTAAATCTCCGTGATTGTAATGATCGCCAATTTGTTTTAAGTAATAAAATTCCAAAGTAAACTCCAATTTCTCTGGTCTTTTGTATCGCCATAATTTTGACGATGCCTATATCAAGAACGCTCATTTATTATGATATGATAAGGCGTGTTGATCGCAAATGCGGATGTCGCCATTATGGATGTTGCCTATATCAAGAACGCCCATTCATTACGATATAATAAGATGTCTTGATTGCCATTGCGGATGTCGCCTATATCAAGAATGCCCATTCATTACGATATGGCCAGGCGTCTTGATCGCCATTGCAGATGTCACCATTGTGGACGTTGCCTATATCAAGAACGCTCATTCATTATAATATGATAAGGCGTCTTGATCGCCACTACGGATATCTCCATAATCATAGTACGCCCGTTCATTATGAAATGGCATCTTGATTGCCATATCAATCATTTATGATCGTCAGTTATTGAAACAAGTCAAATTTGCTTTACAAAGGTAAATTAACTTAATATATTCGCCTAATTTTTAAATCCAACTTATGTTGATGTTTTTCTAAAGTTTATAATCTCCATAACGAAGGTCGTCACAATCAAAGGTGACCGTTTATTGCAAATACGCCAGTCACCCTCTTGGCTAATCATTTCGCCATATCAATTATCGAACTTGTAATCAATTTCATTCTAAATACTACGCAATTGATGCCAACAAAAACAAGCATTGCGAAAGAGAGCAAGGAACGAAAGTTCTCATTCATTAAAGAAAATAGATTACATCTCGCCAATTAAAAAAATTTACAAACGTCAAGGAGTATGGTTGACATCTCCCTCATTCTCCTCTCCCTTCTTGCCAACCACAACCGTTTTCTTCTCCTCGGCCAGATTGATGTCCATCTCAAAGCCCGCCAAATCAATGCCAAGGTTGGGGTGGTGATGAGCAAGCTGCCTCTTGCAAAATTCAAACCCCTCGCCGAAATACGTGGCAGCGGAATCTGTAATTGCATCCTTGAAATCGTCCGAGGATTTGAACTCATTAATGGCGAGCTTATTGGCGCAAGCAAATTTATCCGTTAGCTCAGCCACCTCGGCCTCCAAATGCGAGCTCGGCTTCGGTCTTCATTGCCTGCTCGCCCAAGCAATTGGTTCTCTGCTTGTGAGGCTCGATTTTGGGCTTTGACCATCTCGAGCTCGGCGGTGTTGGCTCTGGCGTGTTGAAAGTGGAAGTCGTTCTGATGATCTTGACTTCGGAAGGCGAGGACAGAAACCAGCACAACAGCTTGCTACAAACAAGTCTCCATGAACGCCAAAAATAGGAATAAACTGTGTATGAAAAGCTAAAACTAAAACACCGAGTACCTGACCAAGGGCGTGAAAAGCCTTGGAAACCAATTGATTTGTGCTGAACTAATCAACCTTCTCTTTGTCGACCAAAAGAATTACTCTGGTCAATATTTTTTGTGCCACGGGAGCACTCGACATCATCGAGGCTCCGGGGCAAGACTTCTGCCCGACGAGGCGGATGGACCCTCCCTTGGCACCAACGGTCGCCGAGCCATATTACTCGCCCCCTTATTGGATTTTGCCTTTTTGGGTGGGGGTGGCAATATGCATCCTTGCCCTTGGAATCATCGTCACCCTTCTTGTCGAGCATGAAATCATGGGCATCATTCCAGGGGGGTTTCTCCTGAATAACGACCCCCTTTAAGGGCGGGTTCACGACGCTGCCGATCTCGCATCCTGGGTAGCAACCTTTTTCTCCCCCACCTTTTTGGTGAGCATGGCCAGGCTAATCCGTGATGACATAGCTGTAAGAAAAATGAGTGTTAGACGACAAACGAAATAAAATACTTGAAAATGTTAAAAAGGCAATACCATCTGATCTAAGCTCGGGGGGCAGCCCTGAGTCTGATCCAGATTCTGACTTAGAGTCCAAGCTAGAGCTCGGATTACCCAATAAAGGGTCCCTTGGTCCAAAAAGGGATCTCTAATTTTCCCCCCAACCACCTAAGCACAGTCAAATTAGGGGTGTCAGGAAAAGCCCTCTTAATTATTCTCCCTATATCTCCCCTAATAACTGCTAGACACTCTACAGAGTCATCCCGGGAAGAACTGTCATGCCCAATGTGTTCATCTCGGATAGGGCGGGACTCACCCTCGTCGCTCGATGCAGTATCCTTGCTTGACCCTTTAACGTCCGTTCCCACCACTAGATGATACCTCGCCGCGGGCTCTGTCGAAATATCTCCGGAACGTTTTGGATTTCAGAACTTTAAAAATGTCGAAGTAGCCTTCTCTTCCATCCTTTCACATTGCTGGGCAACCCTTTGATCAAATTCTTGCTCGGCCTCGTCTTGAAATAAAACCATCCTGAATCTAGCAACGGGCTAAGGGAATACAGGCACCTAAACTCGTCACAAGACATGTGGCGCTTGTAGTATCTCCATATCACCCACACGTAAACGTTGCATCGCCATGCATTGGGAGAGAGTTGGGCGGGACATATTTTTATAGTGGTTTAAAATCCTCCTAATAATGGGATGGATTGGAAACCTTAAACCAGTTGGAAAGGCAGCTTCATAAAATTCCACCTCGCCTGGGCGAGTGGACAGTATCGTCTCGCCCTCTCTAGGGATCCTGGTTTGGACCCCGGGAGGAAAAGAATACTTTTCCCTAAGTTTATCTAAGAAGGAAAAGAGCCTAGAGTTGTCTGTCAATTTTCTTCCTGAGAAGGAAAGCCGCTGTAGTTCTAGATGAAACCAATTTACCCGGTTCACACAAACTCAAATAGGCAAAGAGTGTGATTTGCATCTTTTAGTCAAGTCTTCTCAACGTACCAGTCTGGTAACTTTCCCTGACTTTCAGCTTTCACTAGTATTGGAAGTTCAATCCTGGAATCTCAAGGCCTCAATCTTTTGATGAGTTAGCTGATACTAATCCGTGAAGCAATCAAAATGACAAGGTTGCATGTGTATTATACCGAGGCTATTATTGCATTAGTCCAAGATATTGTTCACAATTTGAAAAATGTTCACTCGAAGAAATCGTATATTCTTTCTCTCTGTTGCTTCTTCTAAAGGCAAGTGTTTTGTCCCCTCAATCTCGGAAATCTGCCAGTTGACCGATCTAATGCATGGTCAAGGTCATCATCGATTTTCTTGTGCTTCAACCTTCAGAAGCCTGTAGCTGAAAACTTACTATTCATTTCTGTTTCTGTTGATGTATATTAACTGAAAATAGAGACGGTGATGGTGGCTTCTGGCGTCAGTTGGAAGTTGTTACAATTGGCCTGGTATTGGTTGCT
>BRYE01000001.1:9782500-9787500 GCA_030159115.1 Actinidia arguta var. hypoleuca
CTTTTGTACATCTTGCGACAGATGCCAACGTCTAGGAAGTCTTTCTAGGAGGCACGTGATGCCTCTTACCCCTATCATTATTCTTGAGATTTTTAACTATTAGGGTATTGACTTCATGGGACCTTTTTCTATTTTGTATGGGTATCTTTAAATTCTAGTGGTCATAGACTACGTGTCTAAGTGGGTAAAAGTTATACCGGTGCGTACCAACGACCATGCTATTGCTAGGGCTAATTGAATATTAATTTTTAGAAGAAAATTTATTAAATTATTTTAATTTTTAAAATTAGAAATTACATTTTATTCTCCGGAGTTAACTTTTTTTTTTTTTTTTGTGAACGGTCACATCGTTTCAATTTGAACTAAGCGAAAATTACGATTTATTTTCAATTTTTTTTTCTTTAATACACGAATAGGTATAACCTTTCAATTTATGTAGAAATGTCCCTGTGCATAGCTGTTTGGCCGAATGAGTACCATTTGGGCCGAATGGGTGCCTTTCTAAAGAGGAATGACTCTCCAAAAAGGTGTGAAGGCTTCTATAAATTCCTTCACCACTCAACATTCTTCATTCATTTCGAAAATCATTTCAAGCAAGAGTTTGAGAGTACTAGAGCATCCATCATTTTTTAGTTTTCATTTGAGAGAGAGGAGATACTTGAAGGTTCGACGTGATCTTCTGACTTGGAGTATTACTATCCGAAGATCATAGCTGTTGTATCTTGAGAGTTGTACGGCATATTCCGTAAGTACCAAGCGCAAGTCGTCAATGACTTAAGGACATTGAATTTAATTCAGGCCTCAGCCAAATCAAATTCTGCATCCTTAAGTTATTATATTTACATTTTCTGTTATTATTTCTCTTCTCTTTTGTGCTATACATTTTCTAAACTTTCTGTTTTACAAACAAAAGGAACACATTTTTCTAACATTTACGTGAAAAACCCAAATCGGGAAAATCACGGGGCCGCTTGCCCTTGCTAAGCTATTCACTATACTCAATGAACAGTTATAAGACTCTAGTTACAACCAATCCCAATGATGCATTCAACTTTGGTGAGCCTCTGAATCTTGTTCGCTAGAACTCACAATTCACAATTCCCCGTGAAATAGCCGTCTCGCTTGCTTTGAATGCCTTCCAAAGACTTCTCCATGCCTCGAACGCCTTTCAAGGACTTGTTGCTTGACTGAGGACACCTTCCAAAGTCTAGCACGCCGTCGTGTGTTATATTGTGATTTGTGCACTCCAATATCAATGAAAACTCTCAATTATATATGTATATATATCACCAATATATTATATATATCGCACACATATATCTCATATATCACCCCTACTTCTCCAAGTCATGAATGACATGTATATATAGATTCTAGAGTGTTTTAGAGTCCATATCTAGCTCTTCTCCAAAGTAGATAGGTATCCCAACTTATATAGGATCAAGACTCTTGAATCTGTCGGACTCTGTGATAACCGTTCGAACGCCCCAGAGATGGGTTCGAACGCCCGTGGTTTGAACATCTCAGTTAAGGGTTTGAACGCAATGTAAGTTTGAACTAAGTTTGAACGCATTCTGTATTTTGGCCATAACATTTTACTCCAATGTCTTATTGAGCTGATTTTTGAAGAATTAAAAAGAAATCTTAAAGGGCTACAACTTTATCTCTAATGAGTATTGGCTGAATCGAGTTCTAAACTGGTTAAAATTGAGATGCAATAGACGGGTAAAAATTTGAACCTAATTTAAACCATCTGCTGTAATTTTTATTCTTCCGCACCACGGTTTATTCCTATAGCTTGGGACTCGACCCTTACCTATTGGAATTACACCCAAAATGCTTTTGTTTAGAATTTGCCAATCTATAACCTAACAATCATTATCCGAATTCAATTTAGTTAGAATTGGAGACCCTAATATTGTTGGGCCTTATATTTGGCCTAAAGAAGGGAAGGAATCCAAGTATTACAAGTAGATGGCGGAAAGCAATTACTTATGGTCCATTGGGGCTTAGATCTTATCAAATGGGTGGGATTACTCCATTCCCATGAATATATATATATATATATATATATGTAAAAGGATGGATTCATGATTCTAATTTGAGGGTGCAAAAACAAATATGATTCTTAATTAAAAAAATTTAACAAGTAAATTGCAATTATACTATTAATTTTTAATATCTCAAAAAGTAAATAGTATAAAGGTTTCCGTTCATATATAAATAGTGTATTATCGGTCATAGTAAAAAATAAGAAAATGTGTTAATATTATATTAGACTTAGTCCACATTATATAATACTAGTGAGAGGTCCGTGGGCAAGGCCCATAACTGGCCCATCCATGACATTGAAATTGTAATGGAGACTTGTAATTTTGTCCAAGGTGTTGGACAAGATATTTAGGATAGTTATCATAGATAAGCACCAAAACGTAGATATAATTGAGAAGGCAGTTGTTAAGATGTTCGTAGCAACCCAGAAGATTATACAAATTAAAATGGAAAGGACAGAGATTGTATGAGGTTTTTGGAAAGATAAAAAGGATGTTTTTGGTGATAGGTATGCAAAAAAGGAGGATGTATGTGCAGATCAGCACGAACATGTTATTACAATGCGAAAGAAAGATCAAATTTGCATTTAAATATATACGATAGCTTTAGGAAAGAGAAATTAGTTGGGTACTATTTAAACGTTAATAAAGAAAATGATTTGTTTGGATAAACTTGTATCATTCTAACCAAGTGTAAAACTTCTCGGAACCTATTTAAAAATGTTCTAATTAGAGTATAAAGATCAAGCACAAGTGTAGGCATTTTAAAAATTCATTGGGCAACTACTTCGTGCAAAGCTCATTAATGCAGTGACATTGTTTTGAGCAAAACACAAACCATGAACATATATATTAATTGAAAACCATACAGAATCTGCCACTCCGGCATATTTCTGACTTTTGCCTGTAATTGAGCTTCCTGGACTTGATGTATTGGAACTTTAGAAATAGAAATCTCAGAAAACACCTAGCATTTAGCTATAATATCTAATAGAATTGGCTGGAGAACCCAATGAGCAACTCGATGACTCTTGATATTCTGGATTAGAAGTAGACTGGTTGTGCAAACTGTTAGATTGCTTATGTTTCGGTTTAGACAGCATTGCAAAGCTTCAAAATAGGCTCTATATTCTGCTCCCAAAGCTGAATCCGTTGTTGCTTGTTTGTCCCATAGCCTCTTAAAACTCCACAGTTGTCCCTGATCACCCAAACTACAGTTGCTTGCCAAGAATTACTACACCAAGTTCCATCTATAATTTGCTAAAATAATCAGTAAAGGTAAGAAATTACTAAAAGAAATTTAGAATAACTTAATATTATTCCTCAAATGATTCTCAATATATAATACAACTTATAGCCTAAATTAGGAAAGTGAATAAAGAAAAATAAAGAGACAATCAATGGGAGAATAAGAAACTTCCTAATTAGGAGAATAGGAAACTTCCTAATTAGATTAAGAAAATAATCTTCTTAATTCCAACAAAATAATCTTCCTAATTCCAACACTCCCCCTCAAGTTGAGGCGAAAATATCATCGAGCCTCAGCTTGACAAGAGATGATTGCAGTAATGAGGGTCCAGTAGACTGCATAGAGGGCCACATCTAACCGATGTGGAAATATTCAACACGCCTCCGCACGTGTGGCACACGTCAAACACGCGAATTACGGATATAGGAAAACGTGAGAACAAACATGGTTACAGCAATAAGGGTCCAGTAGACTGCATAGAGCCACAGCTAACCGATGTGAAAATATTCAACACGCCTCCGTACATGTGGCACACGTCAAACACCCGAATTACGGATCTAGAAAAACGTGAAAACAAACATGGTTGTGCTGCGATTGCCTGGGATGTGAGGTTGTGGTGGATAACTGGAATGCTACTGGACGGCAACTGCGCTGGACTGCGCTGTGTTACAATTGCGCGATGGTGACTTTCTGCTCAAGGGGGAGCTATGTGACAGAGGCGGACAATATACTAGACGGTGGACAATATTCTGGCGACGGCAGAGCCGCCGCCGCCGGCGAAAGCGGAGGAGGCTAACCAAGAGAAATGTGCCTCTGATACCAAAAAGAAATTTAGAAAGGCTTAATTTTATTACTAAACATCTTCTCAATATATAATACAACTAATATCTATTTAAGAAAAAGAAAATAAGGAAAGAATAAATTATGGTCAACATGACCTATTTTAGATGACTAGGTTAAGAAAGCTTTCTAATTGAATTAGGAAGCAAATCTCCTAATTCCAACAGTTCCCACCAAGAGTCATTGGTTTAATAGGCCTACTATACTATTAAGAGTCATTTGTATGTACTAATTAGAGAGGCTGATTAGCTCTTCTAGATTTTCAATCCTTGAAAACTCAAGTGGCCAAATCGAAGATGCCATAAAGTTGAGTCATCTTGAATTTTAGCTTTAAGACATCTTGGTTGACTGACTTGATTAGCTTGCAAATGCAATGGGAACATACGGTTTCTAGTCATGTTCACGTGTAATCAACTTATCATTTTGATCTTGAATGAAGTGGTCACTATACTATTAACGTACAAGGACAATGAAGCAAATCAAAGCAGCCTGTGGTACCTAGATTCTGGTTCTATCAACCATATGTGTTGAAACAAGGAATTATTTGATGAAGGCTATAACAGAAGTGTTACTTTTGGACTTGAAACCATTGCATGCAGTGCGCAGAGTATACCCAAATTAAAAGTTCTTCTACTAGTTAGCTAAAGCCAATATTATATGTTCCACAAGTTGCAATGTTACAATGAATCGGAGGAGCACAAAAGCTATTTAAAAATTGAACCAAGTGCCAGGGAAACGTGTATGTATAACTCGACAAACTTAAACGGGAAAATAGAATCAAGTTTTCACACAATTAGAATGATAGGAAAAAAAAATCCTAGCTTTGTTAACTAATTAATCAATGCTTCAAAATCCAAACC
>BRYE01000001.1:9792500-9795000 GCA_030159115.1 Actinidia arguta var. hypoleuca
ATGAAGTGTATTTTCATAGAAGCCATTGATGAGTAGGGGAAGTCTCTTGAGACTAATAATATCACTTTAGTAGTATGACAAAAAAACATGAAGTTCTGCAGACAAAGTTTTCAAATTAATATTAGAGAAATGAAATTTAAATGTTGGCTAAACTATTTTACCTTTCAACTAAAACCTCTAAATTTCCATTACACCCACCTTTTTCTTCTTTTTCCTCCTCAATCTCCCATTCAAAAGTTCTAACCGTCTCACCTTACTCTCTCTCTCTCTCTCTCTCTCTCTCTCTCATTTTTCTCTTCCTTCCACAATTGTTGTCGCCGCTGCATCGTGCAACTATGACCATCATTTCCATCATTCATGACCACCACAATACCATCCAACCCCCATTGTCAACAACCAACGTCGCTCTTTCACTTTTCCAACGACCTTGTTGCCTCCACTACTTATCCCACAACTCCCTTAATTGAATTCATAACATTTTTCACCATCGAGAGGGTTCCTAACATTTCAATCGCACTTAGCGGTTTTCCAGTATTGATTTGCAAAAAAAGTGTAACATAAACAGGTACAAGTGAATTGTGTGACCAATGTAAGTGGAGAAAGTGTGGGATGCAAGTGAAATATATGCATCAATATTGTGCAATCTATCTATGCTATATATTATTGCAAAATATATTGAGATCTATGAGCTTCAATGCTCTAATCCTATTTTCTCATAATTTTGAATTTTTATATCTAAACATTGTGTCATTGGTTATTAAATTGGAATAATTACACTTTAAATAATGTCGTCTTTAACATAAAAATAACTAAGCAAAGATAAAGAACCAATCCAGAAAATATGATAGTTAAAAGAAATTCTAACCAATCAGAAGCTAGAATTTGTTTGTTATGTTGATTGACATATGGCATGACTTTATAAACTCCTTAAATAATCGCTCCTCTTAATATTAGTTAAAATTTATTATGCATAATATTTTTTTTATAAAGTTAAAACTACCTTGACTTATTATATTTTTTCCTATTTAATTAATATTATTATAAATGCAAAATCATTCGAGTTTAGGACATGATGCAGTTTATTTGGCAAATAATAAGATATAAAAATTAACTCTTACATATTATCATTGGCTAACCCATTCCAAATTCCACTTGTAATTTTTTTTCGAAAAAGATATTCTATCCCATAATTTTTTGTTGTTAAAAAGAAATCATTATTTTTCCTATTTAAATGTTAGGAGCTAAATGCAATAGGAATTAATACATAATTTTTTTTTGAAAAGATAAAAAAAATCATTCCAATATGCTGATAAACCTTGCGTTTTATGTACTACAACTCTGGACATTTGGTATTCAGATAATCAATAAATATGAAAGGGGAAATTACACTTTATCTACGTGTGGTTTGACCAAAAAATACATAACCTCCATGTAATTTAAAATCGAACAGATGACCCCTCTATGATTTGAACTTTTAACACATAACCCCCATATGGTTTAAAATCGACACATAACCACCCTGTGATTTGAGAACAAAATACATAACCTCCCTGTAGTTTAGATCAATCTGTCAATTAAAAAAGAATAACATTTTATGTTCGATTTTGATAATTTTATGTTTAAAAAAGAATTTTTTTGTGTTATTTCAAGTCCCCTTTGCAACATTCAATACATTGAAGGAATAATTTGGGCATACTTTGTAAAAAAATTACTTTTTTGAACATAAAATGCTATTTTTTTTCAATTAAAAGATTGATCCAAACTACAGGGAGGTTATGTGTGTTTTCTCAAACCATATGGTGGTTATGTGTCGATTTTAAACCATAGGGGGTTATGTGTTAAAAGTTCAAATCACAGGGGGGTCATCTGTTCGATTTTAAACAATATGAAGGTTATGTGTTTTTGAGTCAAATCACAGGGAGGTAAAGTGTACTTTCCCCAATATGAAACCAAGGATGGTTGTTGTTGAGTTGGAAATCAGAGTTACTCAATATAGTGACATCGGTCATTTGTGTCAGGAGACAAAAGTTATCGACCGGGGTGAGGCAACTCAAAATCCCTTCGGTGTAGCGATGAGATCGAGATGAATCTACTAGACAAAACACACCATAAAAAAATTATATAACAGTAGCTCGATGAGTGAGATTGCAGTCAACCCTTTTTGGAGAATTATGAGTGACTTTTATAAATGGAGATTTAA
Organism: Actinidia arguta var. hypoleuca; assembly: GCA_030159115.1. Lineage (NCBI taxonomy): Eukaryota > Viridiplantae > Streptophyta > Magnoliopsida > Ericales > Actinidiaceae > Actinidia > Actinidia arguta. The sequence goes on from BRYE01000001.1 coordinate 9,794,701, forward strand.
CAGACGTGAAGGAGATCGCGGTGCGACGGGTGGAGGTTGCCATTTGGAGGTGGTTCAGCGTCTATAGGTGGCAATGGTGAGATCATACTCACCTCGGTATGAAGGGATTGACGACATGAATTACCGATTAGCATGCGCTTGGCAACTTACGAGACTGAGAAGAGAACACGAGCGACGTAAAACAACTTAACATGCTGAGTGGCTATCACGATTGACATTGGCGACACGGTCACCTCTTGATCAATGTGACGACGTGATTACCTTGGATTGAGTTATTCCTTCATAAACTAATTTAAATAG
>BRYE01000001.1:9800000-9802500 GCA_030159115.1 Actinidia arguta var. hypoleuca
TTCAAAATCACCGCCCAAAAGCTAATAAAACTTCAATTTGAGTTTGATTTTCCCAAAAATATCTTGAATGAAGTTTTAAATTGGGTTTGATATTCTAAAAATTACCCAAGAGAAAGCTTCAAATTGGTTTCGATTTTTTCTATATCATTTATTGATCACCAAAGAAACGTTCAAATCTAGGTTTCGGGGCTGTTGATTTGGAAATAGATTTTGGGGTTGTTAATATATGTACACTTACATATACATAGAGAGATAGATGGAGAGATGGGATTTTATGAGAATGGTTAAGAATGGTTGTATATTAATTGTGAAAGATTAGTTGGTGATGATTGATGAGAGAGAGAGGGGGGAAGTTGTGATAATGGTGATGGGAGAATTGTGGTTTCTATGGGAGGGTGGTGGTGGTGGTGGTTATGAGAATGAGTGGGACTGTGCGAGTGGGAGTGGGAGATGTGGTGGTGGCGGTTGAGTGAGTGAGAAGATGGTGGTAGATACAAGATTAGAGTAGAGAGAGACAAAAAGGGTTTTAGAATTGACTTTTAATAAAATTTTGTTGCTGACATCGTCTAAATAGAAAAAAATTGTAATATAACTTTAAACTTTGGGGGAGATTAATATAATTTCTTAATAATGAGAGAAGAATTTGAATTAAATATAAACTCCAGCGGAGCGGAGGTCATTGTAATTTTTCCTATTCATTTTAATTTCACATGGTGATCTTATTTGATCAATAAAGTCTACAGCACTGGTTGTATAATTTAGAAAAAAGAAAAAAATTTAAAATTAAAATAAATGATTTATATTCTGGAACTTTAAATTTTTTCATAATATTCATTATAATTGTGAATTACATGTGCTATTTTATTTAATAAAAAAATTTGTGTTATGGTACTCAATATTAGTTTGGTTATCTAATTTATGAATTTTATTTGCTAGTACTAGGGATGTTGTTATGGTGGTTAATTAACTTAAACTCTAATTTATTTTAATTATTTCATCAAAAGTAATCAATTGAAGTGTTTGGCAGTAATTTTTGATAATAATTTATTTAATTTTTTCAACTTATTTTACTAAAAAATATGAAAATATTTTTAATTTTTTTATTTTAATTACGAGCGGTAGAAGTCTACAAGTATCTCAATTATATCAAATTGGATATAAGCTCGCAATCACATAAGTCCAACTCATAGCCCCATTAAGGAGATAAATAAGTAAACAAAAAAATATTTATTTTTTTCACAAATTATCAAAATTTGCACAAAAACTAGTGATTTTGACACTTTTGTTTTTCAATTTCGCTCATTTTTTATTTTTATTAGACTAACTATATTTAAATACCCACTTTTACTAAAATATTTTCACTATAATAAAGACATAAAATAGAAATACAATTAAAGAAAAAAATTATATATAAATCACTAGAAAAAATAAAAAGAAAGCTGATTTTAAAGGCGTGTTAAAAGCTTAGTTATCAAATAGCACACGGGCTCGATATTTGTCGCGGACCACAACACGGCTCTTTTATGTGGTGAGTCAGTGTTGGTCACGGAAAACGACCACCTGCCGGCGAAAGAGGCAGCTGTCAGTGTTCATGCCACGGAAATGGAAAACGCTACATATGTAAAGACAAATCTAGAGCGAGAGAGAGGAATGAGAGAGAGAGTGCAGGACGGCTAGGGAGTATATGTGAGGAATCTCAGACACTCGTAATTAGAAAATATATATTAGATTAATGTTTAGTAACCATTACTACTAGGACATCCTCCTCGGGGTTGCCACATGCTTGTACGCTTGGAATTTCTGCCTTGTACTTGTCCTACTCGTCAACTGTGGCAAAGTGGTACTAGTAACTAATTCAGGTGGTATTAGAGATTAGAGCATAACCAACAGCCTCCCAAACAACCAATTTAGATACGTTAGAGAGCAAAGAGAGGAAAAATTCAGTCCAATAACTCTCTGTGTGGTTCTCTATTTCAATTTTTACTATATTGCCTCCCCAGGTAAGGCAGACACTATTCATTCTTTGCAAAGTGAGAGAAGAGAGAGAAAGAAAGATGTTGTATTTAAAGAGTTTGTTATTTACAATTTAGGAATCTGCTAAATTTAAATGTGAAAAATAAAACATAAAATAAGTCTAAAATCTATATTATCATATTATTATAAATCAGAAATTGAATATTAAAATAAATAATAAACAGAAAAATTGAAAGTGGACCAAGGTCAACGTTTAACATTGTATCCTTAAGACAGAATTCGTCCCATCACTTAATGCTTAAGGTTGATCGGCGTCAGTAAGGTGATAAACATTGACATTATTTTTAACGTAGTGTGAGAGTCATATTATGAGGATCCCATTGTTTCTATCGCCTTCTTTTTCGGCGTCTATAAACTAAATAGAATAAATGTTCAATTATTTAATAGTAATTTATTTTCAACCATGATAGTAGTCATGGTTTAAATTATTCATATTAGATTAATAATTATTTTCACTAATCTCGCA